>PVKP010017122.1:0-46765 GCA_004027715.1 Plecturocebus donacophilus
TCTCTCCCTCTTTCTCTTCCTCTTTCTTTCTCTCTTTCATTTTTTTTTTTTCTTTCTTTCTTTTGCTGTTTCTTTCTCTCTCCTTTTCTAAAATCTCTTCCTCTTTCTTTCTCTCTTTCATTCCTTTTTTTCTTCCTTTTGCTGTTTCTTTCTTTCTCCTTTTCTCTCTTTTTCTAAAATCTCTTCCTCTTTCTCTCTTTTATTCTTTTTATTCTAAAAAAAGAAAAAAAAAGAAAAACATTTTTAGAAGTTAAAAACAGTTTATCTAATTTCTTTTGTTTCCTGTGCATTTGTGTTCTAGGTCATTCTTAATTGTTCAGCCCTACCTTGCCTTCTCCACTTGTTGAGCAGTCCCAAGGAGTCAATCCGGAAGGAAGCTTGCTGGACTATTTCAAATATTACTGCTGGCAACAGGGCTCAAATACAGGTAAAACAGGCAGGGAAGTCAAGGGGCATGGGAAGCCCTAAGAAGATGGGAGGTTGTAGAATATTTGCTTTCAGAAGAAAGAATTTGTTTCCCTTTAGAAATTAGAGTCAGTGTGTGCTCTTGGTCAAAGAAGCTGTATAACCAAAACTGGCTTCTTCTGTAGCCTGTCACCTGTATAGGAAGAACAAAAGAAAACTCCTAGGATGGGGAAGATGTCTAAGTCTTAGCTGATTTAGGGACTAGATTTTTTTATCTTCCTGAAATGACTTTCTCTTTCCATCTGCTTCCCCTCAATTCTCTCAGGCTGTTATAGATGCAAATATCTTTCCTGTGTTGATTGAAATTCTTCAGAAAGCAGAGTTTCGTACAAGGAAAGAGGCAGCCTGGGCCATCACCAATGCCACATCAGGTGGAACCCCTGAGCAGATCAGGTATTCTTTTCCCATTGTCTTGAATGATATGGATGCTCTCCCTGTTTGCTTGTGGTTTGTAGGTCACTATAAACTACTCTTGCTCAGACAGGTCTGCCCTCTAATCCAGCTATAATAGAATTTTACTGGCAAATTGTACAGTGTCACTGGAATCTCGAATAGATTCCATGTAGGCCATGTGGGAATCTATTCAGTGACACTGTAGCAGTTTACCACTTTTCCCTTCTGGAGAAGAGAAACATGACATCGACATCCATCCTTTCTCTACTTTTTGCTACCCACCAGAGAACTAAAATCTATGTAGTTCTCAATCATTCCTACAAATCAAGGCTAACCATGCTGTGGCTCACTCAAAACAGTTTCTTCAGCCTGGCCAACATAGAAAGATTCTTATCTCTACAAAAGATACGAAAATTAGCCGGGTGTGGTGGTGTGTACCTATAGTCCCAGCTGAGGTGGGAGGATGACTTGAGCCTGGAAGGTCAAGGCTGCATTGAGCTGTGATTATACCACTGCAGTCCAGCCTGAGTGACAGAGCCAGAGTCTGTCACACACAAATACACACACAAAAAACAAGCTCACCGGTGTGGTGGCTCATGTCTGTTATCCTAGCACCTTGGGAAGCTGAAGCAGGAGCATCCTTTGAGCTCAGCAATTCAAGACTATAGCAATTCAAGGCAATACAGGGACACCTCATCTGTACAAAAGTAAAAATTAGCAGGGTATGGTGGTGTGTGCCTGTGGCCGCAGCTACTCAGTAGGCTGAAGCAGAAGGATCACCTGAGCCCAGGAGGTCACAGCTGTAATGAGCCATGATTGTGCCACTACAGTCCAGCCTTGGTGATAGAGCAAGGTCCTGTCTCAAATAAAAAAGCAGCTTCTTTGGGAAGTCAGTTTGGGGTATGAGACTTGAAAGAAGCAAATAGAAAGCTGTTTTGTGTATATGTACTCTTTTTTTTCTTTTTAAGATGGAGTTTTGCTCTTGTTGCCCAAGCTGGAGTGCAGTGGTATGATCTCGGCTCACTGCAACCTCGACTTCCCGGGTTCAAGCGATTCTCCTGCCTCAGCTTCCTGAGTAGTTGGGATTACAGGCGTCCACCACCACACCCGGCTGATTTTTTGTATTTTTAGTAGAAATGGGGTTTTACCATGTTAGGCTGGTCATAAACTCCTGATCTTGAGTGATCTGCCCACCTCGGCCTCCCAGAGTACTGAGATTATAGGTGAGATTATAGGTGATCTCCCAGAGTACTGAGATTATAGGTGAGATTATAGGTGATCTCCCAGAGTACTGAGATTATAGGTGAGATTATAGGTGATCTCCCAGAGTACTGAGATTATAGCCACCGCGCCTGGCCTATTTACTCTTTTATTTTAGTTATCATTATCTGAACATTAGTGGAAAGTGGTGGGAATAGATAAGTGTCTTGCCCTTCACTTGTTGCCTATTAAGGGGGGCATAGTCAGTATATATAAAGCCTTAGGAAAAGAGAGAGAGCTGTTGAGTTAAGCTTTGAAGGATAAATATGGAGTTGTAAAAGGCCTCATAGGGAAAAGCATAAATAAAGGTACAAGAATCATAAACCTGGAGACCTTTATGAGAGTGTCTAGAACGTATTATCCTTGGAAGGGAATAATGGGAGGCAGACCTGGAAAGGAGCTAGGAGCCAGATAGCAGAGCATCCAGGCTAGGCTGGGCTTGTGGTATTATGGTATTGTTGTGCCATATAATTTGGAGTTCAGGGAAAAAGGGAGCCTATGAAAAATTTTAAGCAGGTAAATGATGTATTCAGAGCGGTAATATTGCAGCCAAGGAGAAATTAAGAGGTGAGGAGGAGGAAGGTGTGGTGGCATCTACATGTGAAATGAACTAGATCAATATCAACAGGAGGATAGAGAAAGGATAGGTGCTTATCAAGGCTTAGTAAGAGCAGTGGCTCACACCTGTAATCTCAGCACTTTGGGAGCCCGAGCAGGAGGATCATTTGAGACCAGGAATTTGAGACCAGCCTGGACAACATAATGAGACCTTGTCTCTACAAAAAATAAAATTAGCTGAGCATGGTTGTACATGCCTGTAGTCCCAGCTGTTTAGGAGGCGGAGGCAGGAGGATCACTTGAGCCCAGGAGTTTTGAGGCTGCAGTGAGTTGGGATTCCACCACTGCACCCCAGCCTGGGTGACAGAGCAAGACCCTGTCTCAAAAAAAAAAAACTTAACTGTGGAACACTCTCATTCTGTGGCATGCAATGAGGTGCTGCACAATTCTTTAAAAAAAAAAATGAATAAGAGTGGGTTGCTGAGAGTGCAGAGCACCTGCCTAGCACTTCATTTGTCCTGTATTAGTTTAGAACTTGCCTGGTCTCTGGCCCCTAGGTACCTGGTCTCACTGGGGTGCATCAAACCGCTATGTGACTTGCTGACTGTAATGGATTCAAAGATTGTGCAAGTGGCCCTCAATGGACTGGAGAACATCCTGCGGCTTGGAGAGCAAGAAGGCAAGCGCAGTGGCTCAGGGGTCAATCCCTATTGTGGCCTCATAGAGGAAGCCTATGGTATGTGTCCTCTCCTCAATCTAAGTCAGAACCTGAGACTGTAGGCTTCTAATGTGGTTTACATATGTTGATGGTGGCAGAGTGTGGTTGGGGAGCATCCATAGCTTCCATGAGACGTCTGTGTCTCCAAAACAGTTAAGAGCTCTTGCCTTAGCCAAGTTTCACCATCCACAGGGTTTCAGACATTACCATAGTATAATGGACATGTACTGAGTAGCTAGGGTACAGCTAGCATTTGGATTTGGCTCATCTTTTGAGTTCAGAGTTGTCTCCCACCAGTTTCTTCTTCTTCTAAGGAGCGATAGATCAGTTCTTTTTCTGTTAGGCTGTACCTAAGAGTACTGGATTGACTCATCACCCATCCCTGAGAGGCTGATGATTTGCCCAGGTCATGCATCTAGTTTAAAGTGGAATCAGGACTAGAACCTCTGTAACTGACATTTTGGTCTCTTTCCTTTGGGATTCTGTAGTTTTGAGAAGAGATCTTAACCCCTCTCTTTCAGGTCCAAGAGTGATCTGATCATATGACTTGTGTTTGTAAGCACTAACATACCTCAGGGAAGGAAAAATAGGTAAATGTTTCATCCGCCCATAGAAAAGCACTCACACTTCCCTCTCCTTCCTTCTTACTACTGTAGGCTTGGATAAAATTGAGTTTCTCCAGAGCCACGAGAACCAGGAGATCTACCAGAAGGCCTTCGACCTCATTGAGCACTACTTTGGTGTAGAAGACGATGATAGCAGCCTGGCTCCCCAAGTGGATGAAACGCAACAACAGTTCATCTTCCAGCAGCCTGAGGCCCCCATGGAGGGCTTCCAGCTATAATATCTGCCTCCGGGGAGGGGAGGGGATGGGAAGCACCACCAGCCAGCGGAAGAGCAGCCCTCTGGTGGGCGGGAAACCAGTCCCCCGACCATCAGCCACCACACACCTCTGCTGCCCTGGAGACTGTGCTCTTGACCTGCTCCGCCCCCTTCCCTGGAGGGAGCACCCTCTGGACAGACAGAACCATCTGAGGCTCACCTTTGGGTTTTGTGACAAGAAGGGGACGTCTTGGGTTTTTCTTCCTTACACTATATTTTGGCTGCACACATGTCTTTAACCCAGGAGCCCAGGGGTAGACAAAGGAGGACTAAGGTAATCAGTTTGCACCTTTTTTTATTTTTTTCTTTTTTTCTTCAGTGGTGACTTCCTTCCCTTTTATCTTTTTTCAATTCTTCCCAGTCCTCTGCCCTGATCTGTGTAACTCTTATCTTGGGTACTTGAGCAGACAGTATATTCCAGAGGTGGGAGGTGGGAGGGGAAGGGAGAAATCCGAAACAAAGTGTTCTTGCTCTGACAGAATATTAATCTTGTGCGCTTGGATTGAGTTATTTAATTTTTTTTTCTTTTGCACATTTTTCTTGTATTAAGATTGCTCTTCCTAAGAGCCACAAGTTCCTGGTTTTAGTAAACCCAGCTGCCAGCATTGCCTGGGGCTAGAGGCCAATGGGGAGGCTACCACGAAACAAAGGTCCCACCCTCCCTCTGACTTTGCCCAGACCTCTTTGGTTTGGGAGATCCTCCTCACTCTCCTGAAGTGTCTCAAGTACACCAGTGGAAGTGCAGGGGAGGAGCACAGGCCTTCAAATGGGGCTTCCTTCCCACGTGTAGCTACTGATCCCATGTTTCCTACTCACCTTCCAAATGGTGCAACCCAACTTCATTTGTTTACTTGAAAATTCCCGCTCGGGGTTGAGAGAACCTCTGGGGTGGCTGTATTTTCTCCTAAGCTAGAGTCAGGGGGCTGTGGTCCTTCCTTTCTCCTGAGGAGAAGTCCTTGCTCTGGTGACCTGTAAGTTGCAGAGGAGGTTGGAATGAGAGTGTCATGTTTTGGGATTGTCAGGGATCCCTGCCTTTGGCCTTTCTTCTTCCTCTTCCATAGTTGGATCATGTATATTTTACTTCCAAAAGAGAGAATGTCAAAAAGTTCTGTATTTTTTATATTCTATATATTAGGTAGGTCAATCTTAATTGGTCTCAAGAAGAACTGTCTGTAATTTCTGTAAGTAGGATATTGTGAGGAAGACGAAAAAGAGATATGGATGCTTCCTTGCTCAGGAGGCCTGAGCTTGGTCCTTTTCCTCTCTGCTTGGATTCTGGACCACCACCTGGGACCAACCCTCAGCTCTCGAACCTTCATAAAGCAGGTCAGCGTGGCCTGATTGTCCCAGGACCTGAAGGGAGCAAAGATGGCCGTAGGGCCTGGTGAAGTCTGCTACTCTGTCCTTACAGCTGAACATCCTGCTTTTATCAGGAAACCCAGAAGCAGTTTGCCTTCTCAAATTCAAACTCAATGGCCATTGTCCACATAACTGATCACCCATGGCTGCCTCTCCTATTCTGCTGTCACTGAAACTTATAGCCTGCTTTTTTTTTTTTTTTTTTTTAATAATCCAGATGCCTTTTCTGTTTGAATTACAGTAGTGCATTGCCTCAGTGGCTTGCCTGTGCCTCTGGGTGGATTACATATGATAGTAAAGCCCACCTGTTTGGATGGGAGTAGAGGAAGTTGGTGTAGACCAACTGTGGAGTTGAAGGCACCGTCTGCCCCGCCCCCACCTCCCCACTGTGCTTAGTCAGAGGCATCCTGCTCCAAGCTCTCCTTTTCCTTTCTCTAAATGGCATTCTTGCTTCTATTGCTACACATCTCCTTCTGGCTCAGGTGAAATCCATCCCCCTCTGCTTATAGATGTAAAGTTCAGGTACTTATTGTTGAATACCATTGGTCTTGAATTTCCGCCCCTCTCCCCCCCTTTTTTTTTGGTTCCGGTCCCACCTCAAAGTCATTTTCTGAGGAGGATGGTTTAGGGCTGGCAATTGTCCCTGAAAAACCACACCCATGTTGTACCACCTTGGTGAGTCAGATGCCACTCATCAGCTTGGGAATAGTGGCTACGAACCCCCAATCTCCCAGGAAGTCTGGGGGCAGAATCTTTCTTTCACTTGGCCGGCTACCTCCATTACAAAACCATTCTCTTACAGTTCAAAGAAAAGTCCTCACCCACCCAAACTCTACCCATTGTTCTCATCCAAAGGGCACTTTAGTAGGCTCTACTTTGTACATCTCAAGTAACAGTTAAGTCCCTGATATTGGGGCCAGATTCTTAGTATAAGACATACCCTGTTTGCCCAGCTTTGGCTTCAGCTCTGGGTCCTGTACCAGATGGAAAATTTTTTTGGTCATCTGGCTGCTTCTTAAAGCCAGTTTTCCCTAAGAATTCCAAAGGCTAAAGTCTACTGGGGCAGAGTGTGAGGATAGATTTCTCATTAGAGAAAAGTGGTCTCTAGGAGCTTTCATTTGTGTTCCCAGAACAGGTTTTCCCATTATCTTCCTTTAATCCCCGTTCAGCCAACAGGTGAAGTTCTTCCAGCCCACAGAGGCAGTAATACCATCTTTTGTATCTCCTCCTCTACTTTGGCCATGTGATGAAGCAAAATATTACTTATTTAGCCCAGGCTTGAGAGCTGCTGTTTGTGGGCAGTCTCCATCTGGATTCCAGGCCCTGTCCTAAGTAAGGTAAGGCTTTCTGGTTATTGCCAGGATGGATCCCCCTCCCACCCCAATCTGCTGTAGGGAACACCCTAATTAGTTGAGGCATGCTTTTGGAATCCTGGCATGTTGGCACATGGCTGATCTATCCCTTTTAAGATCTCTGGTTGAGGGTATCTAGATAGAGATTAGGAGGGACAAGGAGCCTTTTTCTTGGCTAATGTGTTCAAATACATTTTTGAAAGGTGCCAGCCCCTCCAGATATCCCACTCCCAAGTCATCATCTTCAGTACTAACAGGGTCTCTGGTCTTAGAAGCCTGCCTTCAGATCCCTGCTGACCCCAGTGACTGCCTGGCCTTGATGTTAACTGCAGCCTTCTGACAGAACCACATAGGTTCCACCCACAGCTGGCCAGCCTTGTTACTTGGGTCAGGGAATAGAAATGATCACCCCCCCCTCAGGGAGCAGGTGTTGACCTCATTTTTCAGGGACCATTGGTGTTCCCCCTTATCTAGAGCCCACAGATCTACTCCATCAACTCTTTGCCATGAAAGCCATCTTCTAGGAGCCCTGTTTTTTGGAGTTGAACTGCACAGATTATAGCTGCTCTTGTACTTAAACAAGGGAGAGGAAAAGAAGGTTCTTAGGCACAGACTTTCTATTTCTCAAGCCAAACCAGTTTAAAATGAAAACCGTCTAGCAGAATGAACTATATTTCCATTTTTCATGTCTACCTGTCTTCCTTCCACACCCTAAAGTTGTACTTGTTTCTAGCAAACTAGAAAGAAAGGATAGGAAAGCCCAGCACTACTAACCTTACCTCTCATACTCCTTCTTTGAAAGCCCCAGTTCAGGCTTCATCTCTTCTCTAGATTCACTCAGCTTGGTATCCATCATCTTGAGCATTCCTCAGTAGATTCATCTAGGGTTCGGATTCTAGACTCTCAGTTGAAGATAGGGAGCCAGTTTCCCCAGGTCTCTGCAAGCAATCCAGGGACCCAGTAGGGAGAACAGACTGGCTGGGACATTACGAATGTATGTACCTTTCTGCCTCCCTGGCAGCTAGGGGAAAGGTGCAAGGCTCAGTGCACTAAAACCATGGTAAACATCTTCCTGATTGAACTACCCTAGAATTTAGTGAGTGTAAGACAGAGATACTGCTCAGAGTAAATTTCTTCCATAGCCATTTAGGATTGCACGTTCTAGACCAACCTTGCCCAGTATGTTTTCTGTTTTAGCTTTTTCATTCTTTTGTTAAGCCAACAAGTTGAAAATTTGGCCCTACTGGGATCCACGTAGTGGGCACTAGCTGTTCTTTTGCCAATGGCTTCATAAATGATTCAGTCTCATTATCTGTCCTTTAACCCCACACCCTGATTTAGACTGTGGCAAAGGAAGAATTTGAGGCCAAGACCAACCAAATCTGTGAATTAAAACTGTTATTTTTTTTCTCTAAAAGGGCACTTTGTTTCAGGTATGGGCTATGTATAGAACCTAAGCTGACTGTGAGAGTTAGAAGAGGCAGCATTAAATGTTAGGCCCAAAACACCATGGGGAAAGGTTTATGTAGTATGTCTTCAGTGGGCCTGCCTAGCTGCTTCTGGACCAGCCTGACTTCTGATGTCCACATTGCTCATACCTGAATCCTGCTGCTGAATGCCAGCCCTCTTCTCCTGTAACTATTATATATGCCATGGCCTGGGGGCACTGAAGGAAGTAAACTCTCAGAGATCCTAACACTGGCTGAGAACCTCTGACTCAGAGCATGTCTTTAAAGAGCACATCTGGCCGGGCATGGTGGCTCACGCCTGTAATCTCAAGCACTTTCGGAGGCCAAGGTGGGTGGATCACGAAGTCAGGAGTTTGAGACCAGCCTGACTAACATAGTGAAACCCTGTCTCTACTAAAAATACAAACAATTAGCTGGGTGTGATGGCAGGCACCTGTAATCCCAGCTACTTGGGAGGCTGAGGCAGAACTGCTTGAACCCAGGAGGCGAAGGTTGCAGTGAGCTGAAATCGCATCACTGCACTCCAGCCCAGGCAACAGTGCAAGACTCTGTCTCAAAAAAAAAAAAAAAGAGTCTACATCTTTGGCTGGGTCCGGTGGCTCACGCCTATAATCCTAGCACTTTGGGAGGCTCAGGCGGGTGGATCACTTGAGGTCAGGAGTTCAAAACCAGGCTGGCCAACACAATGAAACCCTGTCTCTACTAAAAATACAAAAACAAAAATTAGCTGGGTGTGGTGGTGGGCACCTGTAATCCCAGCTACATGGGAGGCTGAGGCAAGAGAATCCCTTGAACCCCGGAGGCAGAGGTTCCAGTGAGCCAAGATTGTGCCACTGCACTCCAGCCTGGGCGACAAGGCAAGACTCCGTCTCAAAAACAAAAATAAAAAAAGAGTCCACATATTCATGAACACTCAGACTCTGGAGTTGGGTATTGGCTTTTTTAGCCAACTTTTGTGGTAACTGCCTTTGATTGACTTATTAAAGAAGGAAAGGGGGTATGGAGTCCCAACGACTCAAGAGACTGGATATCCCTCAAGAATGACTTGGGTTACCAGCTATGCATCCTTGGAAGATGAATCAAATCCTTCTCACTGGTTTTTCTTTGCAAATTGATTTGCTTTTATTTTTCTAATAACTATCAACTCTATTTTCCATGTTCTCAGGGCCCCTGGGTAGACAGACACAGCTTGATTTCAGAGCAGATGTAGGCCAAGAAACTATGGCATTGAGTGTGCTGAGTCCAGACAAATGATATTTATATACACATCCAAATTTGAAGAGAAAATGTATTTCTTTAGGTTTCAAACACTGTAATAGATATAAAGCAAAAATAAAAACCTGTTGCAAAGTTCTAAATTGTCTTCTTTGGCTTGGAGTGACCCTAGACTGGATTTTGGGGAAGAGAATGAGGAGGTGTTTAAACTTGTAGCTTAACAAGTGGAAATAAGAGTTGTACCAACCTGCAGCTGGTGTAAAGTTTCTTTCTTCAGCTTTATTGAAATATAATTGACATATAAATTGTACCTATTTAAAGTATATACACTTTGATAAACTGAAACATATACACACCCATAAAACAACTACAAGACAGTGAACATATCCATCACCTTCATAAGTCACAAACTTCCCGCTTGAGGATCCCTTTCTGCCCCACCTCCAGCAACCACTGATCTGTGGCTGTCACTGTAGTTTAGTTTGCATTGTCTAGAGTTTCTCTAAATGATTTTGACTTAGTTTCATCAGCACCACTCTATAGCTCTTTGAACCCTTTTTGAGAGAGTTTTTTGTTCTTGGCGTTCAGGCTAGAGTGCAGCCGCGCCATCTTGGCTCACCAAAACCTCTGCCTCCTGGGTTCAAGTGATTCTCCTGCCCCAGTATCCCAAGTAGCTGGGATTACAGGCACCTGCCAGCACGCCGGGCTAATTTTTGTATTTTTTGTAGAAATGGGGTTTCACCACGTTGGCCAGGCTGGTCTTGAACTCCTAACCTCAGGTGATACACCCGCCTCAGCCTCCCAAAGTGCTGGGATTACAGGCTTGAGCCACTGCGCCCAACCTGAACCTAATAAGATCAAGTAGTTCACAGACTCCTCCCTTCAGTTGAGATCAACTCCTAAAGCAGAGATTACAGACAAGCAGCCAAAAAGTTGATGGAACCCACATGAAGGTTTTGCTTGGCAGAGTGTGTTTAAGTTTGAATTAGTTGCCAACATTAAAAAGAAAATCAAGAAATGTCTGTCTTGAAAATGACTGTCCTTTCAATACATCTCAATTTTAAAAGAGGCCAAACACCATGCCTCATGCCTGTAATCCCAACCCTATGGGAGGCCAAGGCAGGAAGATTGCTTGAGGCTAGGAGTTCAAGACCAGCCTATGAGACCTGTCTCTACAAAAAAATTTAAAAGCTGGCTGTGGTGGCGTATATCTGTAGTCCTAGCTACTTGGGAGACTGGAGGCAGGAGGATTGGATTGAGTCCACGTGGTTGAGTGTGCAGTGGCCTAAGATCATCACTGCACTACAGCCCCAGGAGCTGAGTAAGACCTGTCTAAAAAAGAAAAAAATACTATCTGGCCCTAACCGGCCTGAGTTTCTGCTTGGTAACAATGTGCAAGAGCTGCTGTATTTTACTGCAATCACCACCTCTCTCTCGGTCTGGCAAGTGCTAATATTGTTGCTGTACATTGTTTATAGCAAAGGAGAAAGTAACTTCTTTTTTTTTTTTTGAGATGGAGTCTCATTTTGTCGCCCAGGCTGGAGTACAGTGGTGCGATCTCAGCTTACTGCAGCTCCACCTCCCGGGTTCCAGCGATTCTCCTGCCTCAGCCTCCCGTAGCTGGGAATACAGGTGCATACCACCACACCCGGCTAATTTTTGTATTTTCAGTAGAGTTAGGGTTTCACCATGTTGGTCAGGCTGGTCTTGAACTCCTGACCTCAGGTGATCAGCCTCCCAAAGTGGCTCAGGATTACAATCCTGAGGGCCCCTTCTTAACCCATGTTTCTGTCAAATATTCTTGCCTGTTCTCATTACCCAGCTGCCCCCTCTAGGCCATTGTTGACCCTTCTGCTACACCCTCTACCCCTCACCCCATGCATACATTTTTCTTATGTTCTTTATCTCACCTACAACACCCCTTTTATTATTTTTTGAGACAGCTTTGCTCTTGCCCAGGCTGGAGTGCACTGGCACGGTCTTGGCTCACTGCAACCTCAGGCTCCTAGGTTCAAGTGATCCTCCTGCCTCAGCCTCTGGAGTAGCTGGGATTACAGGCATGTGCCACCACGCCTGGCTAATTTTGTTTTTAGTAGAGACAGGGTTTCTCCATGTTGGTTGGGCTGGTCTCAAACTCCCGACCTCAGGTGATCCGCCTGCCTCAGCCTCCCAAAGTCCTGGGATTACAGATGTGAGCCACCGCACCTGGCCTAGAACACCCTTTTTATATGGAAACCTATCAAGGCCTGATTTATATGGTGCTTCCTCAAGAAATTTCCAGAATGCTTTTCTAGAAATAATCAGGGCCTTGGTTTCAGGACACCTGGATTCCAAACCTTTTTGAGCCTCAGTTCCATCATTATACTAAAGTTGAATATCCCTTATCCAACATGCTTCGGACCAGAAGTGTTTTGAATTTGGGATTTTCTCAGATTTTACCGGTTGAGCATCCCCAATCTGAAAATACGAAATCCAAAATGCACTGCTCTGAAGTCTTTCACTGAGCCTTTGGGGGAAATATTTAACATCCTAACAGCCCTAAACCAATGCTCAATTAGCACAACAATTTACAATCTTCTCTACCCACAGACTGATGCCAGGCTCTGGGACTAGAATATTTCGCCAACACTTCTTGCAAAATTCACTGACTTGTAAGCAAATAGTAATTTCAACAACTCACTGCTAATGCTGTAATAAAACTCTGCAGACCTAGGGAGCAAGTACAGACTGCAGAGCACTGGGAAGGCTCTGCAGTGACCTTTGAACTGGGCCTCAAAAGATTTTGAGTTTGACAAAAGCCAGACCTCTTAGGCTTCAAATTCCAGGCACAAGGATTGTTGGGTTTGATTTCATTATCCAGAGGCCACGGGGAGGCAGAATTTCTGATCTCACGTGTAGAGAATAGTGTTTTTTTTCTACTTTAACCCCAGTGAGACTTTGTAGAGAGTGGAGCAGTCAGAGAAAAGGCTCTAGAATATGCCTGAAGCCTTAACTCAGCACCTTCCTGAGGAACTGACTGCCAAAATGGTAACGGAGAGGGGAAAATATGACCTACTTTCACAAGGTACCTTGACTGCCTCAGAAAAACCTGCTGTGGTAGTGTTTCTTCTGGGTAAAAGACAGGGTAGGCCAGGTGCGGTGGCTCACGCCTATAATCCCAGCACTTTGGGAGGCCGAGGCGGGTGGATCACGAGGTTAAGAAATCGAGACCATTCTGGTCAACATGGTGAAACCCCGTCTCTACTAAAAATACAAAAATTAGCAGGGCATGGTGTGGCGCGCCTGTAATCCCAGTTACTCTGGAGGCTGAGGCAGGAGAATTGCTTGAACCCAGGAGGCGGAGGTTGCGGTGAACCGAGCGAGATCGCGCCATTGCACTCCAGCCTGGGTAACAAGAGCGAAACTCCATCCCCCCCAAAAATAAATAAATAAATAAGGGAAGACGAGAAGTTACCTGGGTGCTGGTGTCAGACTTAACAATTTTGAATCCGTTTTAACCATTCACTATCGATGTGACCTTGGAGAAGTTACCTAGCCTTTCTCTTACTGTCCTTTTCCGTAAAATGGGAATAACAGTACTTATTTCAATGAGTGGTTATGAGAATGAAGCTATTAAATATCGGAAAGCACACAATAAGCACTCAAGGAAACTGCTATTGTTTGTTAAACACCTACTTTGGAAGAAGGACATTGAGGCCCAGGGAGAGAAAAGAACGTCCAGCCACACAGCAAACTCGTGATGAAGTTGGGACTGGAGTAGGGGTCTCCTGGGCCTCACCCCAGGACTGTCCCTCTTCCCGAGTCCTCGGAGTTCCTGGATGGAGTCACATTTGTCCAAGGCCAGGGAGGAAGGCCTGACGGAGGCCTGCAGGAAACAATAGCTAGGCGCAAGGCTTTGGGAGTTGAAGCATTGCTTCTGCAAGATAGAAACAAGGCTGACATGGGCATTTCTGCAGAATGACGGGCTCTTTTTGGACTCCCAGGACTACAGCCCCGTCTGTACCTTAGGAGCTGCGGCCAGCCCCACCGCACGGAGGGACGCGTAGTCCTTTCACTGCCCCGCCCTCGCGACGCACCCGCCTCCAAGGCCGCCCTCGCGACGCGCCCGCCTCCAAGGCCGCCCTCGCTTAGTCCTTCCCAGCAAGCTCCGCGTCGGCGCCGGCTATTGATTGGCTGCGGCGGGAGCAGGCTGCTTGCCGGCAGTGGTTACTCGGGGTTTCCGGTGCGAGGCCAGAGCTGGGGAAGCCATCGGAGGTCGGCTGTGAGGTGCGTGTCGCTGCTACCGGTGGGAGAGACAATCGGAGAGTGTTCGGGCCGGGCTGTTCTCGGCCTGTGGAGAAATCTCGGCGACTCCGCGCGTGGGCCGAGGCGGGGGAGGGGGTGCCTTGGGCGTGTGCGCATGCGCATGCGTGCCTCGCGGCTGGAGGGCGCGCGGGGCGTGGGTGGCTGCGCGCGCTGGGGGCGCACGTGGGGCCTGAGGGGCGGGGGCGGCGCCGGGACTCCAACGTCCCGCCACGTCAGTCTCCGGCCTCGAGCCAATTCCGCGCTCGGCCTGCCGCGAGGGGGTTGGTTATGCTGGGAAGTGGCTCCGAGGAGAAAAAGAGGCCTTTTCCATCATCCGCTGCGGGAACTAAACCCCGAAAGCCTGCCCCGGCACGTCGGGCTCCCCTGACCCGCCAAGACCGGAGAGCCGTTGGCGCCCTCCGCCGGGGTCGGCCGGTGGGTTTAAGAAGCTTTGTGCGCCTGCTGTGGGGATTTCTGATCCAGACAGCGAGGAATTTCGAAGTCTGGAAAATTGCAACTGTGTTTCTTTCTAAAGGATCTCCTTCTGACCCAGCATCGCTCATCACAATGAAGAACCAAGACAAAAAGAACGGGGCTGCCAAACAATCCAACCCAAAAAGCACCCCGGGACAACCGGAAGCAGGACCCGAGGGAACCCAGGAGCGGCCCAGCCAGGCGGCACCTGCGGCAGAAGCTGAAGGTCCCGGCAGCGGCCAGGCGCCTCGGAAGCCGGAGGGTGTGTGCCAGCTCTGCATTGCCAGCGGTCAGGGGGAGGAGCTGTGGGCCTGGCCTCGCTTCTGGACTTATAGGCCAGGTTGTCCAGAAGGAGGAGATGTAGAATGAGAGGGCAGTGCTGAGGCCGCGGTCCCTCCTGCGTCTTGGCGAGTTGGCGAGCCGTCCCCTCTAAGCACAGGAACAGAGTTGTGGAGAGAAGCTCTGACAGGATTAAGTCAGGTGGCAGCCAAACGAGGCACCCAATCAGGAAATCCAGGTCCTGTTAGAAACACCTCAGCCGCTAGCAGCTAACTGCCCTTCCTGTTTTGAGGCATTTCTAGAACAATCTGAATGGCAAGAAATGGTTGGTGTGGGGGGAAGGAGATGGACTAGAAGTTGCATCATGCCAACTGATGCTTTACATACTTTTATGTTCACAACCAACATGTTCGGGTGATAGTAAGAAACAGTTGTGTCATTTTACAAGTAAATAGACTTAAAGTAGTTAAGCATCCATCACCTGAGTTTGGCAAGAAAAAAAAAACGATGACTATAATTTCTTTTAAAAGATATTTCGAGGCCGGACGTGGTGGCTCACGCCTGTAATCCCCACACTGTGGGAGGCCAAGGCAGGTGAATCACCTGAGGTCAGGAGTTCGAGACCAGCCTGACCAACACGGAGAAACCCTGTCTCTATTAAAAATAGAAAAATTAGGTGTGGTTGCGCGTGCCTGTAATCTCAGCTACTTGGGAGGCTGAGGCAGGAGAATCGCTTGAACCCGGGAGGCAGAGGTTGCAGTGAGCTGAGATTGTGCCACTGGACTCTAGCCTGGGTGACAGAGCAAGATTCTTATCTGAAAAAAAAAAAAAAAAAAAGATTTCGAATCTAAATTTTGACAGGAACTAGATTTACTGAATGATGCTCCATTCTTGCTTCTCAGTTTCCTTAAAAAAGGAAACATTAGGCAACATTTAACTCAAACTGATGAGTTTGGGCATGAAAAATCTCGACCAGTGGTATAATCATCTTCTTTCTCATCCTCTCCTGCTTTAGGGGCGCAAGCCAAAACGGCTCAGTCTGGGGCCCTGCGTGATGTCTCTGAGGAGCTGAGCCGCCAATTGGAAGACATACTGAGCACATACTGTGTGGACAATAACCAGGGGGGCCCAGGCGAGGATGGGGCACAGGGTGAGCCGGAAGATGCAGAGAAGTCCCGGACCTATGTGTCAAGGAATGGTGAGCCTGAGCCATCTCCAGTAGTCAATGGAGAGAAGGTACCCTCCAAGAGGGAGCCAGGCACAGAAGAGATCCGGCCGAGTGACGATGTGGGAGACCGAGACCACCGAAGGCCACAGGAGAAGAAAAAAGCCAAGGGTTTGGGTGAGCAGAGGGTGGCTCTTTGTGCAGCTGGTGAGGGGAGGGAATTTGGACTTGATGTTCTCTGGGCCAGTCTGTTCTGCCAGGATTCAGAGGAAATTGTACTTCTCAGAGCAGCAAGTCACCCTAATCAAAGCTAGGGATGTGGGAGCTACGCATAGAGAGATGCAGGGGTTCCCAGCACAAGGCCTTCTGGCTTTTGGAGCAACAAGGGGTTGACCTGCAACCTGCGACCTGCTCTCTCTTTGAGACAATGGAGAGCTGGAGGTCTGCGTAGGCTCCTGTGCTAGCCAGTACTACCTGCCGTGTGACCTTGGGTGTGCCCCTTCTCCTCTCTGGGCCCTAGTTTCTACTTCTGCTTACAGTAAGAAAATCAGACTAGCCCAGAGTTGAAAACCCAAATGTCGGCATAAGCTGGGCTGCCTATGGGGCTCCATGAAGCTAGAGCCTACTTTAGCCAAAGGCTTTACTGCTATTTAGTTAGTTGCTCTTAACTAGCCAACTGAGAACAGGCAAAACTACAGGCTGGGTGCAGCCACGTATTTTTTTTTTTTTTTTTTTAGAAAAGCCAGAAATCTAGATCTCTAGATTTTTTCATAGTTAGCAGCTAAAATGGTAGGAGCCAAACAAAACCCATCCGTGGGTTGGATTTGGCATGCATGCCAGTGAATTGCAGTCTCTGTGCTGATCTTTTGGGCCCTTTTGGGGAGGCAGAGGGAAGGCTCCCTGACTCAGGCACAGGCAATGGGAAATAGGTAGTGACAGTCATTTGATAGTAAGGTATATATGTTTAAGAATCTAGGCCAGGCACGGTGGCTCACGCCTGTAATCACAGCACTTCAGAAGGCCAAGGTGGGTGGATCATCTGAGGGTCAGGAGTTCAAGACCAGCCTGGCCAACATGGTGAAACCCAATCTCTACTAAAAATACAAAAAGTAGCTGGGCATAGTGGTGCACGCCTGTAATCCCAGCTACTTGGGAGGCTGAGGCAGGAGAATGGCTTGAACCCGGGAGGCAGAGGTTGCAGTGAACCAAGGTCGTGCCATTGCACTCCAGCCTAGGTGACAGGCTGAGACTCCGTCTCAAAAAAAAAAAAAAAGAAAAACTTAGGATCACATATATGGAAAGTATCTTCATTTTAAAATTCGCAGTTTGTCTACTCTGTTGACAAGAGTTTAGTATTTCTCAAGGAGGCTAAGATATTTATTCCTTTTTGGATCCTACCTCTATCAGGAAGGTGGACCTTCCTTGCATTGAAACAGCCTTGAAATCATAAGTGGGACACATTTCATCTATTGGTAAAGCAGGCAGTTTTTTTCCTCCCACCATGGTACCCAATAAGGAGATTTCACTAGGGTCCAGTCATTCATTTGATGAGCATTTGTTGAGCATATGCTCTTTGATGGTACTGTGGACAGTACTGGGGCTACAGTGAGGAAAGGATTGAGTTGGCCCCTATAGCAAGGAAGGCAGCTAATCGACAAGCAAAATATAAGATATGATAGGGAGGGCTATCTTCAGCACTTACGGGTGTGAGCCCAGGCCTGGAGGGGACCTCTGGAGAAGAGGGTGCATGTCTTTTCTCCTGTGCTTTGCAGGGAAGGAGATCACGTTGCTGATGCAGACATTGAATACTCTGAGCACCCCAGAGGAGAAGCTGGCCGCTCTGTGCAAGAAGTATGCTGAACTGGTCAGTTCCTCCCTCTGTGGACACCTTCCCTGCCTGGGGAAAATCAGCATGCCACTTGGTGTAGGGTTGGGGGTGCAGGGGCAGGTAGGTGGTTTAATTCCTATTCAACTTTTCTCTGAACTATCTGTTAAATGGGGAGCCACTTCCCAGCCAGCTTCTTCAGGGCTGTACAGTAAGAGAAGAAACTGCACATTCCTTGAAAGAAATTTCTCCAAGAATGATTCCAAGATGGTAGAGCCCCTGTTCCTGGCCTGAGTTCAAGACACCATGTGATCTTGATGCATTTTCCTCAAATACAGATGCATAGAGCCATTACCACACTTAATAAACTAACGCTAGTCACTTGGTAATTTTTTCCTTTTATTACAGAGCAGTCTTCTTGTCACTGCCTCCTCATATTCCCATGACATTGACTTTTTTTTTGAAGCATTGACTTTTTACAGAAACCAGACTAGCTGTCCTGTAGGATGTGCCCTGTTAGCTTTGTCATCTCTGTGGTAGCATTTTACTTCCTTACCTTCTTAGTGCCTGTAAGTGAAGTAGAAGTTAGCTCTAAAGCTTGATCCAATTCAGCTTCAACTTTTTTGACAAGAAATTTTCATACATAGTATGAAGAATACTACTCTGTACTTCATATTCCGTCACAATAAATACAAAGTGCCCTTCCCACTCTGTTGTAACATTGTTCAGTGGGTTGAGGTAGAGCAACCAAATTCTTTCATCAGGTTCTCCATCAGAATTTGAACTACAGATTCATTCATTGATCGTCATAGCCTATTTATTTAAAAATTCATTCATTCCATGCACATTTATTAATGTTTTCCTGTAAGGAACTTTGCTCATCTGTAAAATGGGAAATGTCATACCTGCCTAATGATATTCCTATAAGGATTAAATAAGAAGTATAAAGAAGATAAGCACCCTTTTAGAGTGATCCAGCCAGGGAAAAGTTGCTGATGCAAGAGAGGAAGTGAGTTGCTGGAGTGGTGTTCTGAGTAGAGGGGAGCTGAGGCCCAGTGCCCTGGAAGAGGACTTGGCTGTGGTAACCACATGGCTAGGTCTGTGTGACTGGAGGAGATGATGGGGCAGGTGGACTGGCATGTGGAGCTTATGCCCCTCGTTCTCTGGTTTATTCTGTTTTGAGATGTGATGAGGACGATTAAATAGTTGTCTGGAAGGAGAGGAGTGTGAATAGCATGTGCATTGTATTGGGATTTCTGGTCTTCCTGAGATTGGTGGCCATGAATTTAAAGTGAGACTCTTCAAGTAGGGTTGTTTAAGTGCTGTTTAAAGTAGGAAGGTGCTTTACTAGGGTTGCTGTATAACCGGGGAAGGGCCAAGAGAGTAAGGGTGTAAGAAATCTAAGCCAGGTAATGTAAGTGGTTATTTTAAAGGAGAGTGGAAGGATGGTTGAGTCAGTGGATTGGAGGTCCTGTAGGGTAAGAGACTTTCTGAGGATCACAGATTTTGATTGGAATGGCTAAAAAGATAGGTGATAGTAGTCCTGGCCTGGGCTGCTGGAAATTGAGATAGTGGGTGTGCTCTCTGGTAGTGACAAAGTCTAGATCTGCTCTGTCCAGGATAGAGTCATCTCTACCTAATTGACACGTGGCCAGTCTGAATTTGAACATGGTATAAATGTAAGATATACATCAGATTTTGAAGACTTACGCAAAAACAAAGAATATAAAACATCTCACTTTTTTTTTTTGATACAGTTTTTCACTCTGTCACCCAGGCAAAAGTGCAGTGGTGCTGTCGCCTGCTCCCAGGTTTAAACGATTCTCCTGCCTCACAGCCTCCTGAGTAGCTGTGATTACAGGCGCATGCCACCAAACTGGCTAATTTTTTGTATTTTTTTTAGTAAAGGTGGGGTTTCACCATGTTTGCCAGGCTGGTCTTGAACTCCCGACTTCAAGTGATCCACCTGCCTTGGCCTCCCAAAGTGCTGGGATTACAGTTGTGAGCCACCACTCCTGGCCTCACTTTTTTACATTGATTTCATGTTGAAATTGTAACATTTTGGATATTGTGTTAAATAAATATATTACATCCGGGAACCATGGCTCACACCTGTAATCCCAGCACTTTGGGAGGCCCAGGCGGGTGGATTGCAAGGTCAGGAGTTCGAGACCAACTTGGCCAACATGGTGAAACCCCCATCCCTACTAAAAATACAAAAATTAGCTGGGCATGGTCACGCGTGCTTGTAGTCCCAGCTGCTTGGGAGGCTGAGGCAAGAGAATCACTTCAACCCAGGAGGCAGAGGTTGCAGTGAGCCGAGATCTCGCCACTGCACTGCAGCCTGGGTGATAGAGCAAGACTCAGTATCAAAAAAGAGAAAAGAAAAAATATATATATAAATATATACATATATATATTTATATATATATATATATTCTTCTAGCTTAATTAATAATTTTAGTTATATATATAACTAAAATTAATTTTACCTGTTTCTTTTTACTTTTTTAGTGTGGCCAGTAGAATATTTTTAATTACTTACATGGTTTGCATTATATTTCTGCTGTACAGGCCTGGATTCTACTAAAAATACAAAAATTAGCCAAATGTGCTGGTGCACGCCTATAATCCAGCTACTCAGGTGGCTGAGGCACGAGAATCCCTTGCACCCAGGAAGCTGAGGTTGCAGTGAGCTGAGATTGCACCACTGCATTACAGCATGGGCAACAGAGTGAGACACTGTCTCAAAAAAAGTAGTGGCTGGGAGGGGTCATGGGAGGGGAACTGAGCTGGGGAAAGGACTGAATTTGTGGAAGAGGTGAAGAACTGTGAGGCCAGGGAGTCAGAAGGATTGTCTGTTGGTACTGAAGTGGCCACAAATGAGAAAAGTAATTATGTTGGGAAGGGTGCTGGTGCTATCCCAGTGCTAACGTTTTGAAGGAATGAAAGGAAGCGATGGGGTTCTGTTAATGGGCACAAAGTAGAGTAGCAGGTAGTCTCATCCTTTGGCATGAGTGTCCAGCAAATTGGGGAAATGTAACAGCCTGAAGTGGCTCTAGTGGCCCAGAGTCAGAGCTGGAATAGGAATTGGCACCTGCTGGCTGTGTGGCCCCTGCTTACCCTAGTGAGTGTCCATTTCTCTCTCCCTACAGTGGACCCTTTGGGGTTATTGTGAGCAGTTCATGAAAGGAGTATATAAGCACCAGCACAGCATCAGCCCATGACAGCACTCATGGCCTGAGAGGGTGCAGGTCAGGGCAGCTCAGGAGACCCTAGGCCCGAATAGTGATCCCCACCAAGAAGGCCCCACAGGATGCTCACCTGCCCTCCCTATCCCTGTCCCCAGCTGGAGGAGCACCGGAACTCACAGAAGCAGATGAAGCTCCTGCAGAAAAAGCAGAGCCAGCTGGTGCAAGAGAAGGACCACCTGCGTGGTGAGCACAGCAAGGCCGTCCTGGCCCGCAGCAAGCTTGAGAGCCTATGCCGTGAGCTGCAGCGACACAACCGCTCCCTCAAGGTAGGCGCTGGGCCCCCTTGAACAGGCGACTCTGGTTTCCTTGACTTCTGCCTGATCTTTCTTTCGTGGGCTTTCCTCTTAAAAAGTAGTGCAGGCTAGGGCTGGGCGTAGTGGCCCACATAAGTAATTAAAAATCTGCTGGCCAGCTGGGCGCGGTGGCTCAAGCCTGTAATCCTAGCACTTTGGGAGGCTGAGGTGGGTGGATCACCTGAGGTCAGGAGTTCAAGACCAGCCTGGCCGTCACGGTGAAACCTCATCTTTATAAAAAATAAAAATAAAAAAAAAAAAATAAAAAAAATCTGCTGGCCACTCTAAAAAAGTAAAAAGAAACAGGTGAAATTAATTTTAGTAATATGTTTATTTATATTGTCCAAAACATTACAATTTCAACATGGAGTACTATAAAAAAGCAAGGCTGGGCATGGCGACTCACACCTGTAATCTCAACACTTTGGTAGGCCAAAGCGGGTGGATGACTTGAGGCCGGGAGTTTGAGACCAACCTGGCCGACATGGCAAAACCCCATTCTACTAAAAGTACAAAAATTAGCCAAGTGTGCTGGTGCATGCCTGTAATCCAGCTACTCAGGTGGCTGAGGCACCAGAATCCCTTGCACCCAGGAAGCTGAGGTTGCAGTGAGCCGAGACTGCACCACTGCATTACAGCATGGGCAACACAGTGAGATACTGTCTCAAAAAAAGTAGTGGCCAGGCACAGTGGCTTACACCTATAATCCCAGCACTTTGGGAGGCCAAATCAGGCAATTCGCAAAGTCAGGAGTTCGAGACCAGCCTGGCCAATATGGTGAAACACTGTCTCTAATAAAAATTAAAAAATTAGCCAGGCATGGTGGTGGGCACCTGTAGTCCCAGCTACTTGGGAAGCTGAGGCAGGAGAATCCCTTGAACCTGGGAGGTGGAGGTTGCAGTGAGCTGAGATTGCAGCCTGGGTGACAGAGCAAGACTCTTGTCTCAAAATAAATACATAAATAAATAACTTTTTAAAAAAATAGTGCAGGGTTGTGGCACAGAAATACACTTTCTCGATAATGCCTTATGTTAGAGAGTACTACTTAAAACCATTTGACATGTATTAGATAAGGATAAGATGCTAAGAGAATCCATAATGCACTGGCATCAATATTTCTCAATGAAAGGCAGTCCCCTGGTAAGCGGAGGTCTGGCCCTGACGAGCAGCTCTTGTTCCAGTGGTTGGTCAGTCAGGAACCTGGGTCTTTCCAACGTTCTGCTGCTTCTATAGTGAGGGCAGTCTGTGGTTACAGGAAATTTAAATACACTCTTCTAACTTTCCTTTTTACATGTAAAAATCTTACATGTAGTTTCTAGCATGAAATTACTATACATGTACCATTTCATATCCTATTTTTTTTTTCCACTTTACATAACGTATATCCCTATCAGTATGTGTAGGGCTGTCTTCACTCTTTTTTTTTCTTTCTTTCTTTTTTTTTTTTTTTTTGAGACAGAGTCTTACTCCTGTCATCTAGGCTGAAGTGCAATGGCGCAGTCTCTGCTCACTGCAACCTCTGCCTCCTGGGTTCAGTGGATTCTCCTGTCTCAGCCCCCTGAGTAGCTGAGATTACAGGCACCCGCCACCACACCCAGCTAATTTTTTTGTATTTTTAGTAGAGACGGGGTTTCACCATGTTGGTCAGGCTGGTCTCAAACTTCAGACCTTGTGATCTGCCTGCCTCGGCCTCCCAAAGTACTGCAATTACAGGTGTGAGCCACTGTGCCCAGCCTTATATTCACTCTTTTTAACAGCATAACATCATTATATGGATACATTATATTTTATCAGTGCCCTAGTTAAGACATGTTTGGGTTGTTCACCATTTTTCACTATTACATATAGAACTGTAGTAAAAATTCTTATATTTATCGCTGGTGAGTTATATAGAACTTACCTGTAGGGTAAGTCATGGAAGTGAAATGGCTAGGTCAAAGTATATGCAGATTTTTAATTTTAATAGATTTTACTGGATGTCTTCCAGTGAGGGGGCAATGTGCCTCCCCCATCAGAAGTGTTGAATGCCTAATTCTGCACAACTTTGCAAACCCTGGGTGTTATTAAATCTTAACAGCTTGGTCTCTGGGGCCACAGAGGGAACAAATGCACATTAATCTGAAATCTGGAAGAATAGGCCTTAGGAAATCCAACTTGCTTCAAAATGACACTTACAGGTGTGCCTGCATTTTTCTTGGGGGACAATCTCATTTGTCACCTGATATAGAGGGGACTATTGGAACTCGCATTACACAACATCCTGGAGCCTGGCTACTTCTCACTTTGGGAGCGGGGAGGGCTTTTGGCAGAGACCATCTGTGGACTAGTTGCGGGGAGCCTTGTGAGGTAGTAGTGGATGATGGCTCTAGGGCTGACTTCTCTGCCCAGGAAGAAGGTGTGCAGCGGGCCCGGGAGGAGGAGGAGAAGCGCAAGGAGGTGACTTCGCACTTCCAAGTGACATTGAATGACATTCAGCTGCAGATGGAACAGCACAATGAGCGCAACTCCAAGCTGCGCCAAGAGAACATGGAGCTGGCTGAGAGGCTCAAGAAGCTGATTGAGCAGTATGAGCTGCGAGAGGAGGTGAGGGTGTCATGGACAGCAGTCATGGCCCAGAAATTATAAGGTTTTGAGTGTGTGATAGGCACTGGGACAGTACCTTTTCAGGCTTCATCCCTTCTTTCTTCTTCCCTCCTTGGAAGGAGAGTAATGTTATTCCTCATAGATAAAAAAATAGGTGTGAAGAAGAGGCTCCCTTACAACCACACAGCCCTAGGCCACAGTGCCTTGCCCCAAACTACTGGGCCAGGTATCTTTTGGAATGAGAACTATCCACATTTTAGAATGGAGGTAATGTATATGGACTGTATGTTATATAGCACCCTCAGCAGGGCTTTGGAGAAGCCAGACACGTTAATGTTTATGCAATAGAACTTCCAAACACTCACCTATATTATGGGCTTACAGTGATGCCGGTCAAGTTTGGCTGCCAGCTTATGACAATTTTCATTTTCAGAGCTTTGTAGAATTTGGAATCACAGGGGAGGGGCTGTACCTGTGATCAGTGATGGACTCCAGAGACTGTCCACTGATTTCTTGCTGCTCCTGCCACTTAAAAGGCAGAATGTCAGGTCAGGCGTGGTGGCTCATGCCTGTAATCCCAACACTTTGGGAGGCTGAGGCAGTCAGATTACCTGACGTCAGTAGTTCAGTACCAGCCTGGCCAACATGGTGAAACCCTGTCTCTACTAAAAATTCAAAAAAATTAGCCAGGCATGGTGTGGCACGCCTGTAGTCCCAACTACTTGGGAGGCTGAGGCAGGAGAATTGCTTGAACCCAGGAGATGGACGTTGGCAGTGAGCTGAGATTGTGCTACTGCACTGTAGCCTGGGTGACATAGCAAGACTCTTTCTCCAAAAAAAAAAAAAAAAGGCAGGATGTCATTGCCTTTGTGACTGCATTGGCTTCCACCCTAGGCACTTTAATCTTTGGGTCCCCCATGCCAGTCAACTGGGTGTTCAGGGCACGTTCTCATCATGAGACAGGGCTGACAGAGGACCTGGTCTGGATTAGGCCCTTTCCTGGCCCCTAGAGATATGGCAATGGGTGAGACAGGTGAAATCGGCCCTCTTACGTTCATAGGCTACTGTGATGAACAGGTATGCAGGACCAAGAGGGCACTCCCCTGACCCACCTGTTTCCTTGCCATACTTCATTCTCGGGGAACAAGGCTGCTTGTTTGGTTTGAGGGGAGTTGGTTTGGTTCTTATCCCTAAGCACTGAGACATAGAGGCTTCCTGGACTGCCGTAGTGAGACATGAACTTCAAGAATCTGAATACTCGCTTTCTCTCCCTGCAGAGCAAAAAAAGACTTAGTACTGCCTGTGGAGAAGGAGGTGCAGAACTACCAGGCCCTGCTGCATCTCATTAACAGCCCTCCCAGACAGACACAGGCACTTTCATCATACCCAAACTGGACTTGTCTTCTAGACACTTTCCCAGACACAGGCACTTTCATCATACCCAAACTGGACTTATCTTCTAGGCACTTTCCATTCTCCATCCAGAAAATGGAGTTATTTTCTCTTATTTCAGCAAATTCAGTTGATTTTACCTTTGAAATAGCACCTGGGTCCTTCATCTTCTCTCCATCCCTGCTCTCTCTCGCCTGGCACGGGTCCCCAGCGCTTCTCCAGTAGGCAGGATAGCCATTCCTTGGGATGCACAAGTCTAGTCTGCCAGCTGAGCTAGGCTGTTGTGTTCTTAGAGGCATTGTTTTTGTCCATTCTTCCCATTTATAAGTGAATCAGGGACCACAAAAGTGAGGGCTCCTAGCCCCATAGGTGATCAATCCGGGGACCAGAGATTTGAGGGTGTTTATCGCTTGGCTTCTTGGGGACAGATTCCATCCATAGACCCATGTGTTAGCAAGGTCTGACTCACTGGGAGAGAAACGGGGTGAGGTTGGAAAGCTGACCCTCCAGAGACTTGGGGCCCATGTTGTGTGGTACACATGGGAGTCAGCTTATCAGATTGAGATGGGGGGGCTCAATCTGATAAGCTGACTCCCATGTGTACCACACAACATGGGCCCCAAGATGGGGGCAGAGTGCCATGGTCTGTGCCTGTGGGGCCACCCTGAGAAAGGGAGCTCCTGACAAGCTGACTGCTCCCACCATCTTTGCTGCAGCATATCGACAAAGTCTTCAAACACAAGGACCTACAACAGCAGCTGGTGGATGCCAAGCTCCAACAGGCCCAGGAGATGCTAAAGGAGGCAGAAGAGCGGCACCAGCGGGAGAAGGATTTTGTGAGGCTCAGACCCCAGGGTTGGGGTATGGGTGTGGGAGGAGGTAGGTTGGGCTCTGGCTCAGCTTATAGCTGGGTTATATGGGAGTTGTTGTCTGGCCAGACCAGGCACAAATTCCTTGAGTACCAGTCTGATAGCAGGAAGCCTCAGTGGGTCTGGTGCTTGTGGCTAAAAACCAAACACAGCCCCTGGAGGCTTCTGACAGGATCTGGGGTTCTGTCTTGGAAATAGCTCCTGAAAGAGGCAGTAGAGTCCCAGAGGATGTGTGAGCTGATGAAGCAGCAGGAGACCCACCTGAAGCAGCAGGTGAGCGTGTATAACCTGACCCTGTGCCTTTCAGGTTCCCCTTACTGGGCCCCATCTTGCAGGGAATGAACTGGGACCCTTATTCTAGGACCGGCTCTGTGCTGGCTGCTCTGAGACCTTGGTTGATCCTTTGTTCTCTTTGGACCTTCACAGTACCTATGTGGTGTTGACCAGCTTGTTAGGTGAGCTTAGGGGACTTCATTTGTAGCCCAGAAATGTTGTATTGCTTTTGAGGAGGTGGGAACAGAAGAATTTGAAAATCAACATAAAGTCACCCTAAATCTACTGTCTAGGCTTAGCATTTTGGATTATATCCTTCCAAATGTACATCTTTGCTTTATTTTAAGGAAAAATAGTATTTCAGTAGAATTATTGGCTCAAAGAGTCAAGGACAGGTCTGAGTGTGTTGACCAGAGTGCCTTCCAGAGAAACCCAGTGTTATCTGTGGGCTCCTTTCTCCACCAGCTTGCCCTATACACAGAGAAGTTTGAAGAGTTCCAGAACACACTTTCCAAAAGCAGCGAGGTATTCACCACATTCAAGCAGGAGATGGAAAAGGTAATGGTGGGCCAGGCCAGGCATGGCTGCTGGGGCATAAGCTGCTTCATTCAGAATGGTTGGGCCTGCCTTCAGGAAGTTCCCATCTGGAGTGTCTCAAGGGTGGGGCTTCCCTTGTGAACCCTCAAGGGAAGGGGTCACAGCCTTTCCTCTTGAGGCAGTATCAGTGGTATGTATACCCTAAAGGTTGTCTTAGGGAATGGGGCAGTCTTACTTCCTTTTTTTTTTTGATATGGAGTCTCTCTCTGTTGCCCAGGCTGGAGTACAGTGGCACGATCTTGGCTTACTGCAGCCTCCACCCTCCTGGGTTCAAGTGATTCTCCTGCCTCAGCCTTCTGAGGAGCTGGGATTACAGGCGTGTGCCACCATGCCTGGCCAGTGTGTGTGTGTGTGTGTGTTTGTGTGTGTGTGTATTTTACTAGAGATGGGGTTTCACCATGTTGGCCAGGCTAGTCTCTAATTCCTGGCCTCAAGTGATCCGCCCATCTCAGCCTCCCAAAGTGCTGGGATTATAGGTTGGAGCGCAGTGGTATCATCTCAGCTTACTGCCACCTCCCCCTCCCAGGTTCAGGTGATTCTGTGCCTCAGCCTCCTGAGTAGCTGAGATTACAGGCTCATGCCACCACACCTGGCTAATTTTTTTTTGTATTTTTAGTAGAGACGGTTTTGCCGTGTTGGCCAGGCTGGTTTTGAACTCCTGGCCTCAAGTGATCCACCCACCTTGGCCTCCCAAAGTGCTGGGATTACAGGTGTGAGCCACCATGCCCGGCCCCTTACCATTTCTTGTTATTGGTAGTGGACACTTGTGACTTCCTGGTAGTGAGATGGAACAGAGGGCATTTACTGTACCCTATACCTTGCCCTTTGGGATCGATCAGTCCCTACCTTGGAGAAACGTGCACAGAGAGCCCGGCTCTGACCATTTCCTTCTGTCTGTCTCATAACCTAGATGACTAAGAAGATCAAGAAGCTAGAGAAAGAAACCACCATGTACCGGTCCCGATGGGAGAGCAGCAACAAGGCCCTACTTGAAATGGCTGAGGAGGTGGGCTGTCCGTGATCTGCAGCCAGGGTGGGGGTGTGCACTTAGCACATATCAGGCCCTTTCCTATATGTTCTACCCATCAGTGACACAGCTAGCATGAGGTAGAGGTGGGATTTGCACACATTGTCCAGGTCCAAAGTTAATGCTCTCTCCCCAGGAGGTGGTGAGCCCAGTGGTAGGTCTCGAATGGGAGTGAAGGGAGCAAATGGAAGAAAGGAATAAATGAGCAGAAAAAGCAGGGGTGCCAGTGATGTGCCTGGTTTACGTGTAAAGCAGCCCAGGTAATTTGTGATTTCATGGCTTGTAATGTAGAAGAAAGGACCTAACACTGATGGAGCAGACTGCAGGCCAGACCTTGCTGTATGTTTTAGGTATGTGGTTCATTGAACCTTCTCTTGAGATCTGAGGATGGCATTAGTAGTCCTGTTATACAGATGAGACAGGCTTAAAAGCCAAGTCCTTTGCCAAGGTCATGTGGTAGATAAATGAAGGAATACCTTATCTCCAAGCCATGCCCCTTTTTTGCACCACACTGCCCCACCTGACAGCCCAGTCATGGCTTCACCCAGGGCTGTTTCCTAGAGGGGGCCAGCTTTGGACTCTGGTCTGCTTGCTCCCAGCCTTGTTAAAGTGTTTGCTACCAAGTGGTGATGGTAAGTGGGGGGTTAATGGGGTATGGCCCTGAAGGTCTCATTTCTCTCTCTAGAAAACAGTCCGGGATAAAGAGCTGGAGGGCCTGCAGGTAAAAATCCAACGGCTGGAGAAGCTGTGCCGGGCGCTGCAGACAGAGCGCAATGACCTGAACAAGAGGGTACAGGACCTGAGTGCTGGTGGCCAGGGCTCCCTCACTGACAGTGGCCCTGAGAGGAGGCCAGAGGGGCCTGGGGCCCAAGCACCCAGCTCCCCCAGGGTCACAGAAGCGCCTTGCTACCCAGGAGCACCGAGCACAGAAGCATCAGGCCAGACTGGGCCTCAAGAGCCCACCTCCGCCAGGGCCTAGAGAGCCTAGTGCTGGGGCATGCTGGGAAGGGAGCAGCAGCCCAGCCAGGCCTGGCCCATAAAAGGCTCCCATGCTGAGCAGCCCATTGGTGAAGCCAGGATGTTCTGACCTGGCTGGCATCTGACACTTGCAATTTTGGATTTTGTGGGTCAGTTTTACGTTAAGGCATTTTGCAAGGCCTCATGCATTTATACCTGTAAGTGTACAGTGGGCTTGCATTGGGGGTGGAGGTGTGTACAGATGAAGTCAGTGGCTCCTCTGTGAGCTGAAGAGTCTTGAGAGGGCTGTCATCTGTAGCTGCCTTCATGGTGAGTTGGCAGAACAAGTGACTTAAGCATTTATCTGCCCAATTTGAGGCTCAGACCCCTCCCGGCCCTTCAGAGCTCAAGACAAGTGATATGCCCAGGTCTTGACTGCATTTCTCTTGTGAGCAGGGCTTGCTTGGGCAGCTCAGGCTCTCCAAGCTGCTCTGGAGGCTCCTTTGCTTCTCTGGACCTAGAAAATGTGTCCCCAAGCAGAGCCCTGGCAGGGCGCTCAGAGCTAGTGATTTCCTGCCTAGGACAAGGGACCTGGAGAATGTTTTTATGTGGGATGATGTGCTGGTCGGGAGCCCCTTGGGCATTGCTTCCCCTGCCCTTTGGTAGTGCCAGGACCAGGCCAGTGATGCTTCTCAGTAGCCTTATCATTCACAGGTGCCTCTCTAGCCTGCACAAATGATTGACAAGAGATCACCCAAAGGATTCTTTCTGAAAGCGTTTTTTTCTTCCTTTTTTTTGCACATGACAGTGTTTGTATTGAGGATCTTCTGAGAAAGAGGGGTGCTGTGGCAGTGGCGCCTGGGTGCCTGGCTTCCAGTGTCCCACCCCCTTCACCACCCCACTTGGCTCCTTTGCTATCTTGGTGCTGAGGTTTCCTGTGTGGTGAGATCAGGTTGTTTGTTGTAAGAGAAAGGAAAGGGCTTCTGATGGCTTTGCCACAAGCTTACCTGTGGGTTTCAGTCCTGAGAGGCCACCCCCAGTTCCCATCAGCGCTATCTCCATGCAGCAGTTGCTGGGCCCCAGGTCCAGCTGCCTCCTTGGCTTCATGGGTTTTTCTGCTTCCTGCCCCCACCTCCACATGTACAGTCCTCAAGATTTGTCCTGATTCCATTTCCTGGCACCTCCCTGCCTGTCCTTGGGGATTCCACTTTTCTGTATGGGAGCCCGTAGCTGTTGTCTGACAGGTAAGAAATGAAGTTGAACTATTTGACTGGGCCCCAGAAATCCATAAAATGGCTGCAGACAGTTGTTTCTGTGTCCTGTTCCCCACCCCCCACCCTTGTACATAACTACTATGTACTGCATAGAGCCATTCTATATGTTGAATGTTCTGCTGTTGCAGACTTGCCAGGGTATTAGCCAGTCTTTATGCAAAGCAGTTTTCTGAGACAATAGAATGAGTCACACACCAAGATGGTTAGGAAGTTAGGGCTTTGCGTCTTGCCATTTTTCTTTGAAGCTAGTTCATTGTCCTTCAGATCCTTCATCTTCCCTCCCCAGCCCACTCTTTTAGCCCTTAAATCTCTCAGATAAATTGGTTCACGAAGAATGTTAAGTACCGAATCATGTATGACTGAGACCAGAGATGGCAAATGAATGGCACACCATTTCTCCTCCTGCCCCAGGGCAGGTACCACTGATCTGCGTCAGAGTTGTCCACTATTCTCTGGCGTATCCTTACTTCGCATCTAGGTGCCCTCAAGCAGCTGTGTGAGCGTTGAGATCTCTTTGCCATCCCTGGCTGAGATACTGGTGTCCTGTGAAGTGTTTCCCAAGATCCTTTTTCTTCCCCTTTGAATCCCTGTGTCTGGAGTAGTGCTTGCCTCTTTCTGCTCCAGTAGGGCCTTTTCCTTACCCCAGCCCCTGTGCCAGGCTTAGCTGGTACAAGAGCTGCCAACCCCACAGAGTGTTTGCTAGGCGAGAGAGGTGCAGAGAAGAGGCAGAGGTATGCACCTTCCCCCTTGAAGAGAGGGAAAAGGCCTACAGTGGCCCACATAATTGCCTGACTCACTTCAGCTACCTCTTACAGCCCGTGGAGGGACTGGAGCTGCTGGATCCCAGTGTGGTGATATGGGAGGCCACAATGAGCAAGTGGCCCCAGCTGGGTTTCCCAGGTCAGGAATGTGGACATCAGATAAGGTGCAGCCTTTGCTCACAGCTCCATCCATGTCTAGACCGTCAGGCCAGTCTGCAGATGGGGGTCCCTACCTTTTTCTTCCTCTTCATTGACCAAATCATAACCAATCACTACAGCTGCTCTGCTTCTGCTTTCCAAAGTAGCCCAGGTCCTGGGCCAGATGCAGGGGAGGTGCCTATCCATGAGTGAAGGCCATTGCCTTCCTCACCCGGGTGGGTCCCACACTTGTGACCTCAGTTTTAGGACCAAGAGCTGTGTTGGTTTCTTAGATTGCTAGCTTTTCCTCCAGGGGACCACAGCAGGTGAAGCTCAGAGCCCACTGCTCTGCTAATAAGTTGTTTTCAGGGCCTTGTCCAGCTGAGAGCTTCATGTCCACCAGATTCTGAGAGGTGTCAGCAGCACTTTTTTTTTTTAATTTGTTGTTTGTTTTCCATGAGGTTTTTGGACCATGGGCTGAGCTCAGGCACTTTCTGCAGGAGAATGTTATTTCTGTAAAGATGGTTATTTAACCCTCCTCCACCCCATCATGGCAGCTCTGAGGGCTGACCTGGAGGCCGGTGGAGCTGCCTGGTGTCCACGGGGGAGGGCCAAGGCCTGCTGAGCTGATTCTCCAGCTGCTGCCACAGCCCACCCACCTTGCACAGCACAGAGGTGGTCACCCCAGGGACAGCCAGGCACCTGCTCCTCTTGCCCTTCCTAGGGGGAGGGGGCTGCCTTCTGTTCCTGTAACTGCTTTCCTTATGGCCCAGCCCGGCCACTCAGACTTGTTTGAAGCTGCACTGGCAGCTTTTTGTCTCCTTTTGGTATTCACAACAGCCAGGGACTTGATTTTGATGTATTTTAAACCACATTAAATAAAGAGTCTGTTGCCTTACTTGTTTCTCTCCTGACCTGTGTGCTCCTTTGATGCCTCTGGATTGGATCCATTCAGCCCCTTCCATCATCACTGACTTGTCCAGGTCTGCTGCAGGGTGGCTGTGACGGTGCTCTGGCATATTGCATCTTCGAGAGTGTCTTCCAGCAGTCACCACAGCCACAGGACGCTGGCAGATTCACTTGAGCTGCCTCCGTGGAGCCCTTGGCAAAGTTGACAAGACCCTTGCATCAGAGGGGATCACTCAAAAAGTTGTCCTTGACCTGGGGGCTCATGGGCTAGTGAAGGGAAACGGTACTTTTAGGTATAGACAGGTCAGTGATGCTGAGAGCAGAGAGGAGGCCCCTGCCCCCTTCAGCAAGGTGTGGGGGGGATGCCTGGAATGGCCTTCTGAACCAAAGGTCAGGTAGAAGATTAACGTCATTTAGTGATGAAATGGTGTAGCTGGGAAGCAGGTGCATGGGATGGGGCAAGGGGGTGAGGCTAGGTCCAGAGCCTGGGTACCAGGTTAAGGAATGTGGGCTAGATCCAGAGGGCATGGGGGCAACTGAAGGTGTTTCAATAGGAAATTGATAGGCTCCAGGAGTAAGGTAAAAGGTATGGAGCCAGGCATAGGCCAATTGAGGCCTAGGTTAAGACAAGTGGACACTACTCACTGCTATTTGGGTCTGTGCTGTGGGTAGGCACCTATAGCCCTGGCCTGCCCAAGGGAATGCACAGGGGCCTCTAATTGTATGTATTCCTTAAGGAGAGCACATTCTCTGTTCAGTTTTTACACCCCCCATTTACCCACCTCAAGCCTGGGACTCCTGTATGGGAGAGATTCTGCTGGTGGCCTCACCCAGCACCCTGTTCTCTCTGGGGCCTGGGTTGGTCTGGCACACAGGAGGGTATGTGCTGAATGCCCAAAAAATGGCAGAGACAACCCACATGCCCTTCCCTCCAGGCCTCACAAGTAGATGTGTTTACACTGGCTGTGACAGTCCCAGCAGAGCCTCTGATCCTTCTAGCCAGGTCCTGATAAATGTTTTTTCTGTGCTGACCATGTTATTTCCAGACACAGATCTGGAGTGGGGGAGGGCTGCTGCCCCAACTCTTGGAGCTTCCAAGCAAAGCAGCTCTGAGAATAATGAGGTTTCTGACCCCCCAGTGAGGCAGCTGAGGATGGGAACCACAAGGGTGCTCTCTGTCAGCAGCAGTGCCACTGTCTGGCAGCTCCAGTGGGGAAGGAGAGGGATTTCTGTGGTCCCCACTCTGGCCTCCTGGTTATTGAAAAAGTCTAGAATTACTCTCCCCTTGTGGAGTGGTCTCAGTGTTGGAAGTACCCGAGAAGGAATCCTGAGCAGGTGCCCTCAGGAGCAGCGCCCATGGCCCCTCACCACCAGAGGCCCAACCTCAGGAAGCTGCTCCTGCCCGGGGAAGGGGAAGGCAGGCTGGGTGGCTGTGTACGCTGCCCTGGGCCAGCTCACTTGAGCCTGCTAGGCCGCCTAGCCAAACACGAGCCTCTCTCCTGTTGTATCAGATGCTGCTCTGGGGACTTGCGCCAGGAGCCTCTGCCAGGGCTTTAAATAGCTGCCCCATTGATCTGGCTAAAAGCAGCAGCAGCCACATTAGGTCAGCTGCCTTTCGGCGCTCAGGTTTCCCTGAGTACTGGAGTCAAGTGCCAGGGAATTGCGTGATCTTCCCTATGACCTGGTGCTCCCCACACCTGTCTCCTAAGCCTGGGGAGTGGGGAGGGCTCCTGTCACTTCATTTATGGCAGAAGACAGGCCCCAACACTTAATAGAGAAAACTGCCTGGTGTTGTCGGGAGAGGGGTTTTGCCCTCAAAAGACTGTTGCTTACTTTCAGTAGAATGGGGAATGACGCTGGTATCTTCCTTCAGGGTTGTTATTATGGGGATTAAATGTACCTAAAGTGCTCAGTGGAGCACTGGGCTCACTCCATTGATGGCTCTTTGCTCACAGTGTCTTCCTGCTGCTGCTGCTTGTGCTGCTTCTATGCTTACATTCTCTCACACTCTCTCCTCTCCCCCGCCCCACCTCCCTTTCTGACAAAGCCACCACCATTTTGTAAGGAACTGTAGCTTCTCTCCGAAACTGCCGGGCAAGGGAAAATCTTTTTAAAATCGACGTCACACAACCAACAGGGTCCCCTAGGTTCAGGCGGGGAGGTGAGATCGAGTGAGAGGAACGACTTAGCACAAGCGGGGATGCTCCTCCCTTCTCACCCTTCCCAGCTAAGGAGGAGGTCACTTTCTCTTTAAATGCAAATTAACTCCCTCCAGCTCAGCTTCCACCCAGTGGTGTTCCCGGGAGGAGAGGGCGGAGGGTGGTGGGAACTTGCACTGAAGAAGCATCACTCGAGACCCCAAACCTCCAGGTCAGTATTCCTCTGAGGGAGTCAGGGCGGGGGCGGAATGACGCGGGTCTGACGCTCCGTCTTCGAGCGCGGCTCCGGAGCTGAGCGATGCGTTTGACACATGGCTTTGGAGCCCGGGCGTGGGAAATAGATCCCCGGTCGCCCCAGCCGCTCCTGGGGAGCACAGGCTCCGGCTCCAGTGCTATCAAGTTCCTAATTGGGTCAAGCTGCTGCAGGGAGAGGCAGAGAATGCGCTATCTCCGCTCCCCACACCCCCAGACCCTGTCGGTGCCAGCCAGATGTGTGCCAGTGTAAATGCTTAAGTGCCAGCTCCCCCCACCCCACACCCTAGAGTTCGGAGTTAGGCTTGGTAGCAGCAGCCTGGAATGAGACTTTCAGAGGAGGGGACCCCAGCCGACCAGAGCCTTCGGGGGCGGGGCTGGACCCGAGGCGGCGGAGCAGCCTAGCCACAGCCTCAGCCATTGTCGGAGGCCCAGGCAGCCAGCGGCCGACCACCCAGCCCACCCTGGCTGCAGCTGAAGCCCAGCAGGGACTTTCCGACTGGGAAAAATGAAGCAGCTGGAAGCACACCCTGGGGAACTTCTGGGAGTCCTTGGTGTTTTCGGTTGGGGGTGGGTGGAAGAGGCGGGATTCCGGTGTCTAAGTGGGGGAAACCCACAGTGAACCCTGCCCTGCGTGCTGCCGCTTCTCCTACAATAATCCAGACCCTGGGGCCTTCCCAGATGTCCCTCGCCTGTACCTTGGCTCCCTCCCATGCTGATAGGGTTTGTCAGCATCTGCTTAGGCCACTGATAAATAGAATGGGACTTAGTGAAGACACCCCTAATCCTCAGCTGGGCCCCTGCAGCTCACCTCCGTCCTGTCTCCCACTACATTTCCTCTACCAGCCCCACCCTGCCAGCCTTGGGGACGGGAAACCACAGTAGTGCCAAGATAATTGTGTCTGGTCCCGCCCTTTCAGGAGGGGGCCTAGGTTTTCAGGCAGAAGGGGAATTACAGTGAGCCTTAGAAGGTCCTTCAAGTGTACATCCACAACCCCAGCAGCAGACACTGGCATGTGGCTCCGCCCCTACGGTACAGATGAGGGGACAAGTTGGAAGGGCCCTTCCTTTGCAGCTCTCAGTGATTGAGGGGTGAAGGGCTAACTTTGACCCTGGCTATCTTTGTGGGGTTGCTTCCCTCCTAGGTGTGAGGCCCAGACAGCACCCAATGGATGACAAGAAGAAGAAACGGAGTCCCAAGCCCTGCCTGGCCCAGCCAGCCCAGGCCCCAGGCACACTACGCAGGGTCCCTGTGCCTACCAGCCACAGCGGCTCCTTGGCCCTAGGACTTCCTCATCTGCCATCCCCCAAGCAGCGGGCCAAGTTCAAGAGGTGGGTACAGAAGGGAAGCAAAGCAAAGGAGAAGGGACCCCAACTCTGGGCTGCACTTTAGAGAGGAAAGCAAAGGAGGCCTCTGCCTTTAGTTCCTAAGCAATCATTGATGCCTTTCTGGAGCAGGCCCCTGAGAACTCAGAGCTCACTCAGACCCAGTCCCTACCTTCAACTGTGTGGCAAAAAGGCCAGGTAGGTCATTGGGATCACACAACATGAAGATGTGTCTCGGAGGAGGGAGTGAGCAACTCTGCCAGAAAGTGCATGTTCCACGCTGAGAGGCTTACCTGGCATAAATATGGTAGAAAGCTATTAATCTGAAAGGTTTCAGGAACCACAGGTGGTTTGGGGGCTCTGGAGTATCAGAGGACAGGAAATGGTGAGGGAATACCTGGAGGCACAATTTGAATTCTGTTGAATTTTTTTTATGATTGAGAGTTTGCATGCTGCCTTATGATGTATCCATGTTTGTTCCCCATTAAATACAATGTATTCTTTCTCCAGTTGTTCCAAATAAGACCACTGTGTTTCCCTGCGTTTTGCACACCACTTGTCTAAGAGGCATGAAGCTCAAGGCTGAGGGGAGAGTAGCAGGAAAGGCAACTGTGGAGGCAGGAGAGGGCCAGGCTGCCAGGGGCATTGAATTTTATCCTGAGGGCAGTGGAAAGTTTAAGACAAGCCTTTTTTTTTTTTTAAGTTTAGTTTTTTTTTTTAATGTATTTTTGGTTTTGTTTAAAACAGGTTTTAAATAAAAGAGGGCTGGCTAGGTGCGGTGGCTCACGCCTGTAATCCCAGCACTTGGGGAGTCTGAGGTGGGCAAATCACCTGAGGTCAAGGGTTTGAGACCAGCCTGGTCAACATGGTGAAACCCCATCTCTACTAAAAACACAAAAATTAGCCAGGCATGGTGGTGGGCACCTGTAATCCCAGCTACTTGGGAGGCTGAGGCATGAGAATCGCTTGAACCTGTGAGGCGGAGGTTGCAGTGAGTGGAGATCGTGTCACTGCACTCCTGCCTGTGCGACAGAGTGAGACTCTGTCTCAAAAAAATTTTTTTTAATTAAAAAAAAAAGGGCTGGGTGCCATGGCTCACACCTGTAATCCCAGCACTTTGGGAAGCTAAGGCAGGTGGATCACGTGAGGTCAGGAGTTCGAGACCAGCCTGGCCAACGTGGTGAAACGTGGTGAAATTTTTAGTCTCTACTAAAAATTTAAAAATTAACAGGGTGCAGTGGCAGGCACCTGTAATCCCAGCTACTCAGGAGGCTGAGGCATGAGAATCGCTTGAACCCAGGAGGCTAGGGTGTAGAGAGCCGAGAGTATGCCATGCACTCCAGCCTGGGTGACAGAATGAGACTAGGTCTCCAAAAAAAAAAAACAGGGACAGTAAGATATTTTGGAAAGAGGTAAGATAGTCCTTGTGGCAATAAAGGAGTAGCTGTCTCTACATACACTGAAGATTAGGGAGGATAAGTGATTCACTCACGGTCATAGAACAAATGAGTAAGGCACTCAGGAAGCCAGGGACCCCCTTCCAGGCATGGCTCTGGCTGTGTTATTAGCAGAAAAGACTTTTTTTTTTTGACTTCTTCATGCTTCCTCACTCACTCCCTTCCTGGTGCCCAAGGGAAGACCATAAATTTATCCATTTCTGCTCATGAGTAGATGGGCAGATGAATTAGTGCATATGCAGAAGACACAAAAGATCTGGAGGTGCCTGACTGCCCCCCACCCTGTGATCATGGTCATGTCCACCCCACCCAGAGCAGGCAAGGAGAAGTGCCGCCCAGTGCTGGCTGGAGGTGGAGGCGGCTCTGCAGGCACGCCCCTGCAGCACTCCTTCCTGACTGAGGTGACTGATGTCTATGAGATGGAGGGGGGACTCCTGAACCTGCTCAATGATTTTCACTCGGGCCGGCTGCAGGCCTTCGGTGAGTCCTGGGGGCTGGGCTCAGAGGGTCTGGGGATGCTATGGATAGGGCTGGAGGGCCTGGTCTGTGGGGTATGGCTGGGACCAGGGTCCAGGGTTCCAGGAATCTTTCTCAGGGTTCAGACAGGACTTCATTCCAGGGAAGGAATGCTCCTTTGAGCAGCTGGAGCACGTTCGGGAGATGCAGGAGAAGCTGGCTCGGCTGCACTTCAGCCTAGATGTGTGTGGGGAGGAGGAGGATGATGAAGAGGAAGAGGATGGGGTCACTGAGGGGCTGCCGGAGGAGCAGAAGAAGACGATGGCTGACCGTAACTTGGACCAGCTGCTTAGCAATGTGGGTTCATGTCTGGGTACTTTGGTTCCTGGGGCACCAGGGGTGGAGGAGGTACATGCTCCCTGGGTGAAAAGGTGGGAGTGCATGGATCCAAGAGCTCTGGGCCCCTCAGCTTCCCCAGAAGATAGCCCCCAGAGCACTGGGGATTTGGCTTGGTGCCCCTCCTAACAGAAGCTTCCCTTTCTTTCTTTGTTGACAGTTGGAAGACCTGAGTAATTCGATGTATCCTTTCCAAGGAACTCAACTGTGTGTATGTTCCTGAGAGGTCAGTTTCCTCCTCCCCAGCACCCTCCAGGAGTATTCACACACAACCAACTCCCCCACCTCTTGCACTCTTGTCAGATTTAGCCAGATTGCCCGAACCCAGGTACAGGAATTTAGAATTTCCCAAAAATTAGAAGAAAAGTGGTTGTTGAGACTCAAGGGAATGAGTCAAAAAAAAAAAAGAAAGAAAGAAAGGAAGAAAGAAAATAAAAGAAAGAAAGAAAGAAAAGTGGTTGCAAGACCGGACATGGCAGCTCACGCCTGTAATCCCAGCACTTTGAGAGGGTGAGGCGGGTGGATCATGAGATCAAGAGATTGAGACCATCCTAGCCAACATGGTGAAACCCTGTCTCTACTAAAAAAATTATAAAAATTAGCAGGGTGTGGTGGTGAGCACCTGTAGTCCCAGCTGCTCAGGAGGCTGAGGCAGGAAAATCGCTTGAGCCCGGGAGGCGGGGATTGCAGTGAGCCGAGATCGCGCCACTGTACTTCAGCCTGACGACAGTGAGACTGTCTCAAAAAAAAAAAAAAAAAGTGGTTGGAGATATTTTACTGCTGATCAAAATCTTTGCGAGTACTTTAGCTGACACCAATCATGGCAAAGCTTGCCCGATGTCCTCCTATCCTTTCAGCATTGAACAATTATTTTTTACTAATTTACACTACCACCTCACTTGGTCCTCAGAGTGCACACACCCCAGTGTGTTTGAAGAGAGAGGGAGTGAGAGAGGGCAGGCGGGGACTGCAACCTCAGTGCACAGCCCTTTGCACAGGTGAGGGAACTAAGCCCGTTTAGGATGGGAGACTGGCGTGGGAGGACTGGTTCAAAGTGCCACGATCCTTGACGGGCACAGCCAGAAGCTGCACCTGGCCGAGAACGCCGAGCCTGAGGAGCAGTCTGCTGCGTAGGCGTCCCACGCAGGCCCACACTGCTCCTCGCATTCTCTTCAAACTGTGACTTTTTATGGACTCCGGCTGGTGTTCCGCGGCCCCTCAGGTGCTATGGGGGAGGGGGGCACTGGATGGATTAAACCAGAAAGAAAGCAAGCGGCTCCGTGTCCTGCTTCCCCTCATTGCCTCTTTTCTCCTGGCCTCCGCCGAGACAGCCCAGCGCCGCGCGCCTTTGGTTATGGAGGTCCCGCCTGCGGGACTGGAGTGCCCCTTGCGGCTGTGGGAGGGGGAGTCGGGGCTGGGGCAACACAGGTCACCAGTCGCCAGGACGCCGCTATCCCAGACGGGAGAAGGTTGCCGTAGGGACGGCAGGGCGGGGCCCACGCCCGCGCTTGCTCGGGAGCGGCGCCGACCAATGACGTGCTGCGCAGGCGCGCGACAGGCCTGTCGGGCCTTTGGCGCCCATGGAGCGGGAGCTGCTGGTTCGGAAGGTGTTGGCGATACAGGTCCGGGGGCGGGCGCGGGGTGCACAAGATTTTCCCTTAGGGAAATCATGGGGTCTTGTACCAGGACCTCACAGCGAGTCCCTTACCTGCGCACCAACCTCTGGAGATACCGGCCTCCTAACCGCGCTGAGGAAAGCTGGGACCCAGACTCCCTGCCCTGCGCGCCCCTACTCCGACCACACGCTCGCGCGGGATCAGGGAAACAGGAAGAGCCTTAAGGCGAGGAGGGGCATCCAGTCCGACATCCTCCCTCGAGCCCCCCGGAGCCCCAGCGCACAGCCCACCTATCCTTTCCCCGCCGCCGGGTCCCCCTCTAGCATTCGCCGGGACGACCTCTCCAGGACAGTCCTTTGAGAGGCCCCCTCTTTTACCGTGATGAGGAACTTCCTCGCTCATTCTCCACACCAGGCCTGCGTCCGGGGCTGCTTGGTCCGACGCCAGTTTCAGAGCCTTCGAGCTGAGTATGAGGCGATTGTACAAGAGATCGAGGGCGACCTGGGCACGCTTCGGTGGACCGAGGGCCGCATTCCCAGGCCACTATTCCTCCGAGAGGTAGGACACACCTAGGAGAGAAGGGAAGGAGGGCTTGGGCAGGGTGGAGCCCACCCTTCCCGGTGACAAGGTTTTCTCACTGGAAGAGACAGCAGACTCACCTCCTCACACCCTAGTCCTTAACCCTCACCAACTTGTCTGCCAGATCATGGTGCCCAGATGCTTGGAAGGGTTAAGCCCTGGGCTTTCACATCTCTAATTTCTCAGAAGGCAAAATCCCATCAGACCTGGAAAGCAGGAGACAGGGTAGCAAATCCGGAGCAGGAGCTGTGGAATCACGGCCCGTGTAAAGAGTCTGAGGGAGAGGCCACCTGGGAGGAGATGGTGCTAAAGAAGTCAGGAGAGAGCTCAGCAAACCAAGGAAGCCTCTGCAGAGATCACAGCCCCTGGCTTCAGATGGAGCAGAACAGGAAACCCAGCCAAGAGGAGACCAGAGACACGACAGGGATGGAGACTCCAGGTACCTCTCTGCCAAGATCAGGGCAAGCCCCTGACCCTCTCTGTGCCTCAGCCTCCCCATCTGAAGAGTGAAAGGCTTGTGCTAGATAAGCTGCATCCCTTTCCCATCTTCTCTCTCCTGGTTAGGGCCACCACATGGTTGGGCAGTGGTTGAGAGATTCCAAAGTCTAAGGCTAGGCCATTTCCCCTAGGCTCTGCTTCCTCAAGGTTTTCTCCTTATTTCCTTCCCTCCTTCACAGAAGCCACAGATCCAAGACTGTCACACAGCCAACCTGAACTTCAAGAGCTTCAGTACCACCGCAGCCACTTGGCCATGGAATTGCTATGGCTGCAACAGGCCATCAATAGCCGTAAGGAGGTAGTACTAACCTGGAACATTTAGGGTCAAGGGTGGGGGTTAGCGAGAGACCTCCTGCTATGCCCAAGCAGACCTGCTTGGTACAGTGTATGTTCTCTCCCCCAACAGTACCTAATTCTCAAACAAACACTGAGATCCCCAGAGGCAGGCCCGATCAGAGAGGAACCCAGTGTGTGCCCAGAACATGGGGAACAAACCAGTGAGAGGAACCAGTCACAACCAAGTGTACCACTGAAGGACCAGTCCTACAGAGACGGGACCACTGGAGAGCTAGAACAGGAGGATGACTCCTGCCAGAGGGTCAGATCACCCCACAGACCCCCAGGAAGCCAAGCCACTACACAAAAAACCACTGCTGGGGCTAAGTGCAGAGAACCATGCTACAGCAGAGCTGGACCACCGTTGTCTATACCATCAAACTGCCAGGCTCTGGGGGACAGGCTCACCAAAGGGCCAGGTGATGGAAGACAGACCTTTGGAGGGACCTGCCTGCTGCAGATGAAAATCCTGGAGGACCAGACCCCCAGAGGCTTAAAATCTAGGGACCATTGTCCCAGGAAGTCCAGGACACAGCTGCCTGCACTCTGTGAGGGCACATATAATAAAGAGATGTCTCCCAGAAAACTAGACCACAAAGAGCCTGACTGCCGAACAGTCAGGACACAAGAGTTGGGCCTCTCAGAGGACCATGTCATCTCAGATGGGACCTTGTCAGGGCCAGAGCATGGTGGCCTCGATCTCTGGAAGACTAAACCACCCAAGGTCAGACCCCCAGTGATAGAAGCTCCAGAGATGGAACCTCCAATGAGCCTAGTCACGAAGGACAGAAAAACCAGAGGACTGTACCATGGAGATCAAAGTCACTTGAGATCCTGTCTTCCACAGGGGCAGGCTGTACAGGAGAGGAACAGTGGAGGGGCAGGCCATGGAAAACAGGACCACCTGGCTAGACCCTAGGAAGCCAGGAGAGGACCAAGTTCCAAAGGGGAATGCTATGAAAGGGCAGAGAGGATAAGACCTCATCCTACCTCCCTGGTACCAGCTCTGCCTCCTGCCCCTGCCCCTGGCATCAGTGGCTAGTGGGGCCAAGAGAAGCTAGAGCAGAGAGCTGGCATGAGTATAGGAAGGAGGAAGGATGGGCTTTCAATCTTCTGCCTGTGGCTCAATCCAGATTTGTGGATAAGGTGTTGGGCGTGGTGACTTACACCAGTAATCCCAGCACTTTGGGAGGCTGAGGCCAGTGGATAACCTGAGGTCAGAAGTTTGAGACCAGCCTGACCAACATGCTGAAACCCCATCTCAACTAAAAATACAAAAATTAGATGGGTGTGGTGGTGCATGACTGTAGTCCCAGCTACTTGGGAGGCTGAGACAGGAGAATCGCTTGAACCCAGGAGATGGAGGCTGCATTGCAGTGAGCCAAGATCATCCCACTGCACTCCAGCCTGGGTGAGAGAGCGAGACACTGTCTCAAAAAAACAAATTTGTGGCTACCTGGGGGAATTGGAATGGGAGACCTGTTGGGAATAAAGGTTTTTCTTAGATTCTGAGCCTGACTGCTTTCATCTTCTGCTTCTGGCCAGGACAGACTCTGAGCCCTGCTTTTCACTTCCTACTGGCATGGGGCATTGATCCCAGAGCCAGCTGGGAGCCACAGTCCAGCAACAGATCTAGCCATCCTCCTTAGGGAACAACCCCTGAAGCTGATCCCCCTTTGAGCTCAGCCTTGTGCTTTAGAGTGGCAAGGAGGCTCTGCAGAGTAGGGAACACCTATGTTTAAGTGTGATCTCCCCAGGGCAGATTGGATGAAACCCTGAATGTAGATAAATGCTACTGCCAGAGGCTCCTGCCTTACTGGGTGAGAGGGCTGGACTCCACCTCTGATTGGCACCGTTCCCAGCCCTTCCTTGGTTGCCTGGCAACAGCTCTGTGTCTCTGAGACTACATTATGGCGTCTGGCCGTCCAGCAGCCAAGAGGGTAGTGGTGTACCGGAATGGGGACCCCTTCTTCCCAGGCTCCCGGCTGGTGGTGACTCCACGCTGCTTCCCCACCATGGAGGCCTTCCTTTGTGAGGTGACATCAGCTGTGCAGGCCCCACTGGCTGTGCGTGCTCTCTACACTTGTCACGGCCACCCTGTTACTGACCTGGCAGACTTGAAGAATGGAGGGCAGTATGTGGCTGCTGGCTTTGAACGATTCCACAAGCTCCAGTGAGTGGGCTGGGGCTGATCAAAGAGCATAGCGAGGGAGGTAACAGCAGTAGCAAGAGTGTGTATTCAGTACATACCATGTATGTACCGGCACATTACTGGTGCTCACTGAACGCTGTGGGGTGGGGGAGTTGCCTCCATTAGAAAGGGAAAACAGACAAAAAATCTGCCTAAGAGTACACAACATATAGTTGAACTGAAATTCAAATAGAATTGTGTGTGTTACTAATGATCATGGCCAAGATCAGCCTGTGGGAAGACCACTCTCCTGCTGGTTGAGCCCCTTTTTCCAAAAGCTTTTCTTGCTTGGACCCTCTAACATCACCAAACACTCAAAATCCACCCATCCATTCCTCCACACTGTGCTTAGGCATCCCAGACTCTGCCATTAGGTTAGGATCATCCCCTATTGCAGAAGGAGACTGTCTTCCCAGGTGGGAGAAGAATTTGAGTATCTGAGTCTGACTCATGTCTGGCTTCCAGGTCCTTCTCTTAGCTCGCAGCTGAGTTTGCTTACTATTAGTGTAAGGATCAAGAAGGGGAAGTGGCTGGCCAAGGTGGCTCATCCCTGTAATCCTAGCACTTTGGGAGGCTGAAGCGGGTGGATCACCTAAGGTTAGGAGTTTGAGAACAGCCTGGCCAATGTGTTAAAACTCTGTCTCGACTAAAAATACAAAAATTAGCCGGGTGTTGTAGCATGTGCCTGTAATCCCAGCTACTCAGGAGGCTGAGGCAGGAGAATTGCTTGAACCTGGGAGGCAGAGGTTGCAGTGTGCTGAGATTTCACCACTCACTGCACTCCAGTCTGGGCAACAGAGTGAGACTCCATGTAAAAAAAAAAAAAAAAAAAAAAAAAAAAAAAAGTGTGATGGGGTGTGCGAAGTTAGGTAGACTTAGAATCTAGGCTTCAATCCTTATTTCTTGTGTGACTTTGGGTAAGTCACTTAATTTCCTGGAGTCTTATACAGAATAGGGATAAAATGACCTATTTCATGAATGAAAACATTCTTGGGATAGCAGGATGCATAATGCACTAGTTTCTAGTTTTTTGTTTTTTAGACAGGGTCTTGCTCTGTCGTCCAGGCTAGAGTGCAGTGCAGTGCCACAATCACTCACTGCAGCCTCAAACTCCTGAGCTCACGCAATCCTCCTGCCTCAGCCTCCCAAGTAGCTAGGACCACAGGTGCATGCCACCATGCCTGGCTAATGTTTGTTTTTAGTAGCAATGAGGTTGCCCAGGCTGATCTCAAACTCCTGGGCTCAAGTGATCCTCCTGCCTCAGCTTCCCATAGAGCTGGGATTACAGGTGTTAGCCACCATGCCCTTGACCTTTAATCTCATGGTTAGTATCGAGACCCCGGTCTGGATTTCCAGACTTACCCAGCACTTGCCCCAGCAGCACTTGAGCACTGAAGGAGTCCTAGGACAGGTTCAAGTGACAGTATATGTTTCTGGACTGAGATGATTGCCACTATTCCATAGGGAATAGTGAGCTGTACCCAGCCCAATACTGACATTCGCCAGACTGTTGAGGCCTCAGGCTCTGCAAGATGACCTGTGACCTATCTGTCCTTTCAGCTATTTACCCCATGGAGGGAAGGATCCAGGTGGGAAGAGCTACAGACTACAAGTGAGTCCTGGGGACCTGTCTCCAGCCCCTCTGTCTTCCCATTCCTCCTGGAACTGCCCCCAATTTGGTCTGGGAAGCCAGGGAAGCAGCAAGATCTGCCAGTTCTATGGGGGGTACTTTGGAGCCAGCTGCTATCCTTCCTGGGGTGTGGGATTTCAAGACACTATTTCTTGCTTCTGTCCCAGGCTTTGACTTTATCTCCAAATTGTGGTTTCCAAAGGGAAGAGGAAGCTGTGAAACAAAGATGGAGAGAGGGGGTGGCTAGAATGTAACTTAGGGAACACAGAAGCAACTTTTGGTGAAAGTTGTGACCTGTCTCATCCCTCCTCGCCCACTTCCTGCCCCAATCTGGTTCCAGCCCCCTCACTCCACACTTTGGACAGACCCACTCCTAACCAAAGGCCCCAACTCTCCTGACATGGAGGCCTGACTTGGGTTTCAGGGTTCTCCAGTGACTCACCACCTGTGTGATGGGCCCCTTGGACTGCGGCTGCCTGCAGGTGCTCCTTGCTACATCCAGTGAGTGCCAGTGTCTGGGAGCAGGGGTGTATTTTTTAGTGAGACCAAGAAAATGGTGTTGGGTTTATTCCAGGAGTCTCTGGTTACTGTTGGGAATATAGAAGTCAAACATGTTTGATGGGTGAACAGACACCAGTGTTATGGTTATTGCTGGACCTGTGCCACCCTTCCCCTCACATGTAGGGACTCCTGGGGACACTCCCCCTTACCAGGCTTTTTGTCTCAGTGTGTTCAGGAATGGGGACCTGGTAAGTCCCCCATTTAGTCTGAAGCTGCCCCAGACTGCCAGCCAGGATTGGGAAACTGTGTTGAAGCTCCTGACTGAGAAGGTCAAGTTGCAGAGTGGGGCTGTGTGCAAGTGAGTATGGGGGCTGGGAGGGCTCAACAGTCCCCAAATAGGGCCTCCCCATTGGCTTCGGCTGTGGCTGAGGGTGAGGAGGCAAAAGGAAAGCATATTCGCCTACATGGGACTTCCTCCTATGTCACAGGGAAAGGCCCCTCTGCCCAGCCCTCAGAGGCAGGGTAGAACCTGGGTGACTGGTGCCAAGGCCACAGGGCACCTTGGAATAGCTGCACCCACCTCTCAGTCTGCTGAATGTGAAGTAGCATTGCATCTACCAGCCCTTATCCTGCTCACCTCTCTCTTCCAGACTCTGCACCTTGGAGGGGCTCCCACTGTCAGCAAGGGAGGAGCTGGTAAGTGGCCATTACTATGTGGCTGTCGGAGAAGATGAATTCAAGGCCCTCCCCTATCTGGAGCTGCTGGTGCCCAGCCCTTCCCTGCCCAGGGGCTGCTGGTATGTATGTGGGAGGTGGAGGGGTAACAGGCTGGGCAGAAGAAGCCACCCTCTGGGTCTGTGTGCTTTGACTCCATGCCCTCTGCCCAATACAAACCTTTCCTTTTGTTGTTGTAGGCATCCTCCAGACTCGAAGTCTAGGCCTCACAGGCAGAGGGTAGGTGACGCAGGGGACAGTGTGGAGTGGGGAGGAAGGGGAGTGACTGACAACTCTTCTGGCACAGGCTCTGACCTCATTTTGCTGCATCCTATTTTGTTTTTTTTTTTTTGAGACCCAATCTTGCTCTGTTGCCCAGGTTGGAGTGCAGTGGCATGATCTCGGCTTACTGCAACCTCTACCTCTCAAGTTCAAGTGATTCTCCTGCCTCAGCCTCCCCAGTAGCTGGGCTTACAGATGCCTGCCATCACACCCGGTTAACTGCATCCTTTTTTGTTTTATTTTGAATATAGAGATGAGTCTCACTATGTTGCCCAGGCTGGTCTTGAACTCCTGGGCTCAAGCAATCCTGCATCCTAATAATCTTTTTTTTTTTTTTTTTGAGATAG
>PVKP010017123.1:0-25842 GCA_004027715.1 Plecturocebus donacophilus
TATATATATATATATATTTTTTATTGCATTTAGGATTTGGGGTACATGTGAAGAACATGCAAGACTGTTGCATAGGTACATACATGGCAGTGTGATTTGTTGCCTTCCTCCCCCTCACCTATATCTGGCATTTCTCCCCATGCTATCTCTCCCCAACTCCCCACCCATCACTGTCCCTCCCCTATTTCCCCCCGACAGACCCCAGTGTTTGATGCTCCCCTCCCTGTGTCCATGTTCATTTCCTAATTCTTTTGTCTTCCTTATATGTTTTCTCCTTCTTATCATTGCTAAATCAAGGTATGAAAAATTTTTAAACCGTTCAGCCCCACAAACACCTTTTTCAAGTGCAAAAAGATACTGAATGATCATCTTTTAATTAAATTGCATTATTTCTGTAGGAAATGTGCTACATTTCCTACATTAATTCTGTAGGAAATGTGCTCTGCACTAACACACAATATATGAACATGCAGTCCCTCATCTGCAAGCTCTTGAAAAACATGTCTTCATCAATTTCCTCCCATGTAAAATCAGAATAACAATCCCTACTTCATAAGGTTGTTGTGAGGATTAAATCATATCATCTTTGTAAAGTAATTAGAACAACACTAAACACGTCTTAAAGAAATACAGACACGTGTGTGTATGCACACACTCACATGGAGTTCCAGTTTGATATATTTTTTAACATTCAAGCTGGCTCAATACTCAAAGTTAATGCTTCAAATATTTCTGCCTGTCACTGTTACTAAAAACAAAAAAACAAAAAAACTGTATCCGCTGTCTTCATGAAAGCGAATGCCATCTATCCAGTAGCCCAGACCAGAAACTCAAAAATCATCCAGCTAGTCTTTCTTCATTACCCCACATCCACTCAATTGCTGAATTGTGTTTCTCAAATCTGATCCTTCCACCATCTCCACAGCCTCTCCCATTATAAGTGGCGAATTTACCCCACCACGTGGTTGCCTGGCTTCCAACTTTGCTGTAGCAACAAGAGTCATTGTGTCAGTTCCCTGATGAAATCCTTCAATAGCTTTTGCTTGGTTTTATTTATTTATTTTGAGACACAGTTTCATTCCTGTCGCCCAGGCTGGAGTGCAATGGTGCAATCCCAGCTCATTGCAACCTCTGCCTCCCAGGTTCAAGTGATTCTTCTGACTCAGCCTCCCAAGTAGCTGGGATTACAGGCACCCGGCACCACACATGGCTAATTTTTGTATTTTTAGTAGAGACGAGGTTTCACCATGTTGGCCAGGCTGGTCTTGAACTCCTGACCGCAGGTGGTCCACCCACCTTGGCCTCAGAAAATGTTGGGATATCAGGCATAAGCCACCATGTCCAGCAGCTTTCGGTTGGTTTTGGGAAAAAATTTAAATTCCTTTTTAAAACCCTTATTGTTGTACCTTTCTACCTCCCATGCCTTGTCTCTCACATAGTTCTATCCCCATCCTTCTATCCCAACCTCTTCCCACACTTCACCCAAACAGCACGTGTATGTTTGTCAAATGTGCCCTGTGCTCTCTTATCTGCAGATGTTCACACATGCCACCTCCTTTGCCTATAATGCTCTTCCTCCTTCTGTTTGCCTGGTGAACATACTCATTTCCTTTAGGTCACAACATAGATATCACTTCTTCCAGGAATCTTCCGAGGATTCCCCTGGCTTAGGGTAGTTGTCCCTCCAGCAGCCTGTGCCCTGTATCCTCCCCTACAGCACACTTAGGATGGGTTGTGTACGGACCCATCTTCTCCACTACACAGCCAGCTTCAGGAAAGCTTGCCTTGTCTGGTTTCCTCACCATTGCAAATCCAACAAACCTCATGCCTGGCACATAAACTGGTGCTCAAATCATTTTTTTGATGAAAGAATTTGTGATGTTAATTTTTTCCCACCAAAACATAAGAGCCATCAATTTGTGATTAGTGTCATTCCCTTGGGCTCTAAACCCTCCCACATGAAAAGAGGCTCAAAATAATAGAGACCATAGAGAAATTCATCTGCGACTCCTGTTCTCCAGTTTCTGCCAACAAAACCATCTTTATGATCCTATAGGACCACTTAGATGGAGTACTGAGAGTGCCATTATGATCTTATAATTCTGTCTATGTACTCACAGTAATTACGTGGTGCCTGGGACACACAAGCTAAATGCACATTGCTACATGTTAAAACGTGGACATATAACCAAAACTGTCTATGAATGCATCTATTTATAGTAAGTGTTGGCCAGGTCCCCTTGACACCAAGTTTGATGTATATAGCCACACTAACTTGATGCTATAAGATAGAGAGCAAAGGGAATTCCTAAAAAGATGGAGAATGATTGTTTGAATATGATTATACATAAGGAAATGAATTGGTGAAGCGAGGGAGAGGAATAGAGTTTAGGAATAAATAAGAGAGTTACTAAGTAAAACTGGTGAAAATTCCCAGTAAACAATTACGTTGCTTGGATTGAATTATATATGTGTTCATGTAGACACATTTAGATAGACTAATAGGTGAGGAAAGTCAAAGTCAATATTATTAATAGAAATAATTAAAATAGAAATAACACAAGGGAATAGCAATCTGATTAGGAGAAGTATCAGCTAAAAGAAGGGCACTTTAATCCAATTTTCATATACTATTTGACTAAATTAAATATTAGTCAAGAGCCTTCCTGCGAAACAAGCTATACATTTGCAAAAGCTCCACTAAAAGAATTTATTTGCTATAGAATATTTTAGTTGACATTTCTAATCTTTTTTTAATCCAGCTTTTAAAAGTCAGCATGGAAGATTTAATACCAGCTAATGCAAAATTTGTAATACTCGAAATCTGGTTATCTATTCACTTCTAATAAAATAAGCCCTTAATATGGAGTTTTATCATTTAGAATATAATTAACAAAATGCAACGTGAACAATATTAGATGACTTATTTTCTAAAAATTTCTTTTTTTTTTTTTTTTGATACAGGGTCTCACTCTGTCGCTCAGACTGGAGTTCCATGGCAGCAGGATCTCGGCTTACCACAATCTCTGCCTCCCAGGCTCAAGCGATTCTCCTGCCTCAGCCTCCCTAGTAGCTGGAATTACAGGCACACGCCACTATGCCCAGCTAATTTTTGCATTTTTAGTAGAGATGGGTTTTCACCATGTTGGCCAGGCTGGTATTGAACTCCTGACCTCAAATCATCCACCCGCCTCGGCCTCCCAAAGTGCTGGGATTACAGGCATGAGCCACCACACCCAGCCATTTTCTAAAAATTTCTATAAGTTGGCAGCCTAGTTACATACGGCTGTATAATTTGAAATAGCAAAAATGGCCACAGAGGTTCACAGATCTTTGAAACTCAAAAATATTTACAGCTAAAAAGGAGAAAAAAATACAAAGCAGCAGAGATTGCCATTTGAAATTTCCTAGAGAGACTGTTCCAGGTTAAACATTAGACACTGCAAATAAACCAAGTCCATTTATTTGTCTCTCTCCCACAGTCCTTCACCACTTAAAGTTCTGCCCCCAGCTAACAAGTGGGCTGAAATCAATCTTATTTCAACAAAGCAAACATCCAAACTATGTAATCATGGGATGACCATCTGAGCTGGATCTGGCTGGCTGCTTATAAAGGAGTCTTTCACAATATTTCATTGTTGACCAAGCTAGACACTAGGGCATACTACCTGCATACTTCCTGCTGAAATCAACCAAGTGCAGATAGAGACTTACTTTTTAAAAAAATGCCTCCATCCATCCATTTTGAAATATACTGAAACATTTTATTTTACACATGAAGATAGGACTATTAGTCTCCTATTTTTGAGACACAGACCTTTTTCCTTGTTTTCTGAGTTCAGTGATAGATGTAGGCTGAATTACATATGTACTTTCCCACAAGCCTTAACCAGTACCACACTTAAGAGGACAGCTGGCTCTATGGGAACAGTCTGGGGCCAGGGACCTAGTAGATCTAAGAGGACCTTGAGTTTCAAGCCCAAGTCTTTGGCCTCATGAGCAGTGTTCTAACCAAACTATCCCTCCAGGAAAAATCCAAAGATTTTTTTTTTTTGAGATGGAGTTTCACTCTTGTTACCCAGGCTGGAGTGCAATGGCTCATTGCAACCTCTGCCTCCTGGGTTCAAGCAATTCTCCTGCCTCAGCCTTCCGAGTAGCTGGGATTACAGGTGTGCGCCACCATGCTCAGCTAATTTTTGCATTTTTAGTAGAGACGGAGTTTCACCATGTTGACCAGGATGGTCTTGATCTCTTGACCTCATGATTCACCCGCCTCGGCCTCCCAAAGTGCTGGGATTATAGGTGTGAGCCACCGTGCGCGGCCAAATGTAAAGATTTATTGCTTCTCTGGGCTACTCTAGATCTTTGAAACAAGTTTCTCACAATCCCAAAATACTTCCCAACAATTAGATATGCGCGCGCGTGCACACACACATATACACACACACACACATACACAATTTGTTCTAAACTAAAGAGAAATAAAATTTAAAGCATTTAACCGACAAGTTTCTGTATCCAATCAAATGTGAAAGTATCCTCACAGATGACTTCCTGTACTGGTTTCTTATTACTGATTCCTTTGGGCTTCACTTCCCTTATTCCTTTAATGCATCTTTGCTGGCCACACAGTTGATGGGGGGAAACTGAAACATCTCTTTAGATGACTGCTATGTCTGTCCAGGGTACTATGCCACCTTCAGTTCTAAATATGAAAACCATACAGCAAAACAGGAATATTCCTCAAACCCTTTACTTTTACAGTGTTGCTTCAAATTATGTTACTTTTTTTTTTTTTTTTTTTTTTTTTTTGAGACAGAGTCTCACTCTGTCACCCAGGCTGCGGTGCAGTGGCACAATCTCAGCTCACTGCAACCTCTGCCTCCCGGGTTCAAGCAATTCTCCTGCCTCAGCCTCCCAAGTAGCTGAGACTACAGGTGCCCACCACCACACCCAGCTAATTTTTTTGTATTTTTAGTAGAGACAGGGTTTCACCGTGTTAGCCAGGATGGTCTCAATCTCCTGACCTCATAATCCACCTGCCTTGTCCTCCCAAAGTGCTGGGATTTACAGGCTGAGCCACTGTGCCTGGCTGTTACTTTTCTTTTTCTTTAAATTCTGACCGTAAGTGCCAGCAAATCACAGCATCACGTGTTTATGTGCATGGAAGAACTCTGAAAGGAGAAATTGTGACAGGAGGTGTCAACACGGATTGCTGCCAGTCACTGCAGCGGTCTTCTCCCACTACTCACTCCTCTGTGGAGTGTAGCAGCTGAGCCTTGCCCCTTCTAGGCTTCTGCAGGAAAGCTCTGACCCAGAAAACCTTAGATGAGAGCGCATTTTGAAATTTAAATAAACCTCAATTCACCCCTACCGTCTTGGCATACAACTGAAATGTGCAAGTCAGAAGAATGTATTTCTATTTAAAATAGACAGAACGAAGATATCACTCTTTCTCTTTCAGTAAGTTTTTAGTAGTCTTCTCCAATTAAAAAAAAGAGGTTTTCTTTCAAACTGACTTAAATTCGCCAGTGTTCACACAATGCCTTCTTTTACACCCATTTTGTTACCCAGCTATGATGTACAGGGCTGATTACCATAGTCTTTGTAGGTATTGAAGCCAATTATTAATTGGGTCTAAATAAATACATTTCTTCCCTTGGATTAATAATCTCTGATATTACATTCAAATATATTTGCTCTTTTCCATGTATCTTACCTTTTAAAACTCTTTACAGAATCCTCCTACAATTACGTAGTCATTGCTGATTGGCAGATAAGTCTTTTTATATCTGTAGGCCTAGAATGTAGTCTATCCACTGCCTGGCTGCTGGTAAATATTCTTGAGAAAATGTAAAATCATACATGAGCAGCATTCAATAAAAAGTTGAACACAGTTTATTTGTCATCCTGGTTAGCTGTTGCTATTTATTGAGTCACATTTTCCTACTATTTATACCATATGGAAATACACGATCATCAAGAAGAGTTCCTCGGACTTTACCAGAAAACTCAATGAGCTCATTCTAATAATTATCCTGAAATATGAATCTAAATATTGATTTTCTAGCAAGTACACAAGTATCTAAACCACCATCAACCAAAAGCTTGATATACCTTGGCAGAACTTCAGATCATGCATTATAGTACACAGTCCTGAAATTTCATCTTCTATATTCCCGAATCCCATGCAATGTAAGAAAAACAAGTTCCTCTCACTTCAATAGGTGTTGCTGTTTCATTTCCAAAAGAATCTTATTTGGTCAGAATTTAAATGAAAAGTTTTATTGAGAATAGTTTGATACTTCAACTAAGTGGTATTTTTATTTATTTTTAATTGACAAAAATTGTATATATTTATGGAGTACAATATCATGTTTTGATATATAGTATAGTGTGGGATGATTAAATTAAGCTATTTAACATATCCATCGCCTCACATATTTGTCACTTTTTTGTAGTAGGAACATTTAAAAATGCATTTAGCAATTTTCAAATATATATTATTATTAATTATAATCATGCTATGCACTAGAGCTCCAGCAGTATCCCTTCTGTCAAACTGAAACTTTGTACCCTTTCACAAACATCTCCCCGTTCCCCACCCTGTCCTCATTCCAAGCCCCAGTAACCACCATTCTTTTCTATGAGTTTGACTTTTTAGATTTCACATGTGAGCTTCATTGCTATTCAGCCATAAAAACAAAAGAAATTCTGTCATTTGCAAAAATATGGATGAGCCTGGAGAATATTATGCTAAGTGAAATAAGTCAGGCAGAAGAAAAACAAGTGGTATTTTATACATATTTAGTAATTTAACATTTTATTACTTTTCCTATTTTTTAAAATGGTTAATAATTATTTTCTAAATGTTTATTAAATTTCTCTTTGCTTAGAACACCTTATTACTATAAATAAAGAACTATACATGCTCTAATATGCATATCTTCTAATTTCACAGATATTAAGCTTCCTAAAACCATGCCTAAATGCCAAAAAGAGGATGCAAGATATTTGGAACAAACATCATGATACATGTTAAAGGCTAAAGTAAAACCACTGATCTTTTAGCTTTTGATCAGAGCTGATTGGAGGTTATAGATAGGTATTTTTCATTAGACTGATATTTCACCAGTTGACAGATACACTTCTGTCTTTCTCAGTCTTGTTCAAACACACATACATGCATCCATACACACAGCTCAATACTAACAAAAGGGTAAAACAAAGAAGTGCTAAAGAAAAATGAAATACAGCAGTTGTTCTTTAACAGAAAACCTTGGTAAGGTCATGAATACTTTGGAATCACCATGGTCACTGATGTGAACTGGCTTTCCTTAAAAGAATCCTTCTGATGTAGCATTTATATCAGAGTAGTCAGGGAAAGGTATAAAATATATATTGGGGAGGGGCTTCAATACTGTTGGAAGAATTTATAAAAGTGGGTTTTATTTTCTTTGATTCTTCAATAAATTAGTAAACCTGACTAATATAATCTGGAAACTGTTCCTCAAGTTAACACAGTCTGGAAAGTTTTCCTCAAGTTAAAGAAATAAATATTTAGGAGACTGCCTCTTTAGTAGTTCCCTCTTTGAAGCCTCTTGGGTCTCAGAATTCCCAAGCTAAAGGTTAGTGAGTTAAACCACATAATCACCATGCCTTCCTGCAGTAAGGTTAATAATTAATGCCCGGAATCCCAGTTAATGTCTAGAATCAATTTAATGTCTAGAATCCCATTCTCAACCAAAGCCTTTAAGTAGGAAATCTTATAGGATGCTTCATTAGAGATTATGCCTGATGACTAAACTGAGACGTGAAGTTTTAATAATGATAATCAAAACGTTAAGGACATTCACCTGAGTAAACAACCTGAAGTACAACCTGGGTTCCCACAAACTTTTCAGCAAGGCCAAGTTTTGCAGTTTCAAACTGTCTCTTTCTTTGTCTCTTCCTCTCCTGATACTCCTAAAATTCTCCACCCCACTAAGAAGAAACAAGTTTGATCCAAGTTTTCCATAAGAGAATACACCTACCTCAATGTATTCAAGAGGATTCAGTAGGATCGCTTATCCAAGAAGAAGGCTTCCAGTCTCTGGGAAGATTTTCACTGTGGTCTTACTTTTGAGGCAGCATTTCTCTGAAGTCCAGATAGCACACTTATTCACCGATAGATTCCATTGAATCAGGTGAGCCCGACCTCTACTCTCTCTTCTTGCCTGTATTTCTCTTGTGACTGGTTATTGACGGTTACTGATGGATATCAGTAGCAGATGAGGAAGAACTGATCAAAGAAGGGGAAACCCAAAACAGACTATTGATTTTTTAAAAAAATATAAACGTGAAGAAGGGAGCAAAAATTGTCTTTACTGTGAGGCTGTGCATGGTGGCTCATGCTTGTGATCCCAGCACTTTGGGAGGCCAGACAGACAGATCACGGAGGTCAGGAGTTTGAGACCAGCCTGGCCAACATGGTGAAACCCAATTTCTACTAATAATACAAAAATTAGCCAGGCATGGTGGCACACACCTGTAGTCCCAACTACTTAGGGAGACTGCGGCATGAGAATTGTTTGAACCTGGGAGGCAGAGATTGCAGTGAGCCAAGATTGGGTCACTGCACCCCAGCCTGGGTGACAGAGAAAGACTCCGTCTCAAAAAAAAAAAAAAAATTATCTTTACAGTTGACCCTGAAAACATGAATTCACAGAAATAGGAGGAAGGAAAAAATAAAGAAGTCATCAAAAAGCATGGTCTCGGGTTGGAGCTTGAATTGACACATAAGACAAAGTATTCTTAAGAATGGTGAAGTATAACATCATTTAGAGTTGTTGACACTCCCACATGATTTACAAAATCCACTCTACAAACCACTGATAAATTTCACACCACATAGGCCAGGCATGGTGGCTCATGCCTTGTAATCCCTGCACTTTGGGAGGCTGAGGTGTGTGGATCACCTGAGGTAGAGAGTTCAAGACCAACCTTGCCAATATGACAAACCCCGTCTCTACCAAAAATACAAATTTAGCCAGGTGTGACAGGCACCTGTAATCCCAAATACTGGGGAAACTGAGGCATGGAGAATCACTTAAAATGGGAGGTAGAGGTTGCAGTGAGTTGAGATTGCGCCATTGCACTCCAGCCCAGGTAGCAGAGCGAGACTCCATCTCAAAAAAAAAATAAAAAAATAAAAAAATTCACCACACACCAACTTGTATGAGTGGGGTATTCTTGTGGACATCAATGAAAGGATTTCATCTCTGGGTAGATGGGGCCTTAAAGAGACACAAACTGTAAGGGAACAAGATAATCCGTAACTCAACCAATACTTCAGAAGCAGAAACTCAGAAGAAGAGGTGCGCATGAGATAATACCTGTGGAATTCTCATAAATCTTGGGGAAAAAAAGACTAAGCAATGGAGATTCAAGCCTATTTATCCTAATTATAAGACAGGGACAACTCCAGCTATTATTCAGGTTACAATGAGTAGACTAGGTGTTTATAACTTTAGGAAAACAGAAAATATTTCCAGGAATTCAGTGTTTATTACTCTTCAAAAATTAGTCCCATTATACTCTGACTTATTATCAGTAATAAAGTTGAAAAGCTATTTAGCCCCCAAAATATAGTTCTTCAATCAAAGAAATCTGCCTTGTACCATGTTCTGCAACAAAGACCAACATTGGTAGAGTTAAAATCAAGGGATACCACACCAGGAAGGCTAAAGATTAGTGAGCTCCATGGACAGCAACCAGGAGCTTAGTTCCCAGCTAACAACCACAGTGTCTGGCACATAACAGGCACACATTAAACATAGTTGGCCCTCCATATGCATGAGTTCTGCACCCGCAGATTCAACCAACCACAGACCAAGAAGAAAGAAAAAGAAGAAAAACTCAACATTTTAAAATGACATAAAAACAATATAGTATAACAACTATTTATCTAGCATTCACATTGCACTAATTATTAGTAATCTAGAGATTATTTAGAGTATACGGGGGGATGTGCATAGGTTATACGCAAATACAATGACATTTTACGAAAAGACTTAAGAATCCTTGGATTTTGGTAACTTCAGGGGGTACTGGAACCAATCCCCAGGACTGAGTATAGTGAAGAATGGCTATACTTGTTGCGTGAATAGCATTCGTTCAGTATAGCTGCAAATTATCCTACAGGGGTGATAAACATATCAAACAAAGATTTAACTACAACTAATTTTACCCCTGAAACAAAATCTAAATAGATGGTGGCAATAAAGGCTTTTAAATTACTTAAGACATCTACTCATTATATGAAAATCAGAATGACCTGGCATGTGCAAGGCAAATGGACATCTACCTAAATAGGACCATAAGGAACATCAAAATCATGGCAAATTTAAGCAATTCCCAGCCTCCAGTATGGTGGGTACTATACAGGATTAGCAGACCTCCTAGAGACTACAATCTAACACATAACTCTGACGCATATGTGAAATCCTAATCAGAAGCCTAATAGAAACAAGCCTGCCGTCTGACAAAATTAGACGTGTGGACTTGGTGTAGCAAGTGCCAGCCCTTAATCTATAAAATGACAGTGAGGAAGAGGCAGGAGGGTTTGTGGGTTTCTAGGGGTTGGGGTCTCACTGAAAGATTCTGAAGAGCTAAGGCAAACAGAGATCAGTTCTAGACTGGTTTCTGTTTTTCAGGTGAAAGTAAAAGAATCAGGGATTAACCAGGTTTTGTATGAAGTACAGGAAGTTTAACCAGTAAAGATGTCAGTAAAAGATGGGACTAGCAAAGCAAGTCTGAGAACATCAGCAGTGGGAAAGCAATAATCACTCTAACAGGAGGCCCTCGTGGCATTTTACAGCCCTGTGCCACCATGGGAGAAACAATGTTTCCTGTTAATTTTACAGTTGGCTTTAAATGTGTCTATCCTCTAACCTGGTTAACAGCAAGGTGACCTTTTCCCCTTTTCCATCCAAGCTGATTTTCACTCTTTCTTCTAGAGACTGATTTTTGACTCTTTTACAGATATAAGTATTAAATAATGCCCTCTTAATCAAATTGTATAAAGAGACTTTCTCAAAACGTTGATCTGAGAAAAACAAGACAAAAAATGAAAGAGTCTATTATATTTTAAACCATTTCAAACTAGCTGATCCACAACCCTAATCCACCCTTTACTCCCTCGGTCCTCTGAGCACACCTCCAGCACAGCCACCTGCCACTAGGTAATCACAGTTGGTTTTCTTCTCTTTCTTTTCTCCTACATGCTGAACTCCTAAAGAGCAAGAGCAGTGAAGTATCCATTTTATGCCTAGTGCCTAGCACAATTCCCAGCCCATCGTAAGTGCTCCGAAGTCAAGGTGCCTCCTCGCCCCTCTGTATGTAATGTGCACCAAAGCCCCTCACACAGTAAAACAGATTTGTACTCTAAATACCTATTTAAGAATGTCATTAATTCCACCTTGGATGGTTACAGAAAAAAAAGAATGTCGTTATTTGAAAGACTCACTACACGGATGAGACATGAGGCACAGGAATGAACAGTGAGATCTACAACGCCAGGTCAAAGCAGAAGGACGCTTCCATTAGAAGCATCCACAAATGGCTTTGCTGTAACACGATAAAGCCAGAAGAACTTGAACTAAACAGCTCAATGCAAACTATATCTACTAAATTGCATCACTTAGTATGTGGTACTAGAGATGTTCATCTGTCTTTTCCGCAAAACTATAAGTTCTTGGAGGTGAGAGGTCACGCATGTCTTGTTCTGGCTTTGCTCACTCTGCCAACTGCATTGTATAGGCATTCGATAACGTGGAAGCAAAGAGAATAAGGTAGAAAAACAAGAAGAAAGGAAGCAGAAATCATATTCAGTATAGCAAAAGGGTAGGGGCAACAGTAAGTGCTGGGTAAAGGCATCACACATGCGGAATCAGAGGTCCCCAGTGCATGGGGACAGAGGACTCCCACAGGCTGCTTACGGTGAAGAGGAAAGAAAGGAGCTGGTGAATCAACTTGGAACATGGAAGACAGGATGAGATGTGAAACCGAACTGAGAGGAAAAAGAGGAGGAAGCAAAGAGAGAATTGAGAAGCCATAAATACAAGGAGCTGAGTTACCAAGGCCAGAAGCTAAGAAAACCGTCTTCATGAAATCCACCAATGACACAGGGAACGTGGGAAGAAAAATGAAAATATAGCTACACAAAATGACTGAGGAGCAGAAAAAACAGTACAAGGGCAATCCAGGAGATCTGTGTATTCAGACAGTAGTAGAAGCAGGACCTGTGTGTAGAGAGACAGGAATAGGCTGCTCTGAGCCCACGTGGTGCCCTGACTCCGAGGTAGGTGCAAACAACCACAGAGTCACCTTTTCCCTCTTTCTTCTCTCTCTTTATTCTCTCTGCCTCCACCCATTACTTCCTGCTGTGCAAAGTGTTCACCAGATAGGACCCTATGCTTCTTTTGGGTTAGGTCCATTACAGTTCTGCCTTTCCCTAACCCCATGAGGAGGCCATAAACAGAAACATGAACAGCGCTGGCTGTCCTTTAAATGTCTCTTCAAAGATGACCCTATGGAACAAGCAAGCAGTGACACAAACCACAAAAGAATTCCCAATGTCAAGGTGACATGCACATTCTAGTTACCATGACTTGTGGTCAGTCAGCAGGTGCCATCTTGTCTAAATTATTAACTACATAAGAACAACAGATTGTACCATGGTCTTGGGTGAGCTGCTCTGTGAAAAGAGAATGAATAACTCTCAACACTCACTGAAAGGGTGTCCCAGCCACAGTGGGTAGGACCCAGTGCCACACACTCTGCATGACCCCAGTGAAATGCAAAGGTCTTTCCAAGAAAATGCACTTGGAATAATTAGAATTAGTCTGTTTTAGGCAACCAGAAAAAGTGAATTGTACATATTGGGATAGTGGCTTTTATAATGCAGGCTTATCACTGAAAATCAAACTCTTTGAAATTACCTCAGATTTGAGGGAAATGCCTCCCCATTTTAGCGAATAAGTTATTTTACTCATCCCTCATGATGACACATTTTTGAATATTTTTGTGCTACCCCAGCACTGAAACTCCCCCTTGAAATGACTTTTAACCCGCCAATTTCATGGAGTATTCATGTTCTAAATACAGATTACTCAAAAATAATTCTCTATTGTTCTCCCTTTACAGATCATCATACTCCAAAGACTGTTTGTCCCCAGTAGCACTTAAGAAGACGTGAAATCTTTTCTCAATACATTAATGTTGAAAGGAAACACGCCACCTAAAAATTTTTAATGAGCTACAATTTTTGTGAAATGCCAATGTTCTACCAAGTCTGTTCTCAAAGTTGAGCATAGATCAACCTCCAACTTATCAACTTGTTGAACTCCAAAAGTTTCATTATAAATCAGTTGTGGGAAAGAGAAAGGTAGTTTTTCACACTAAAAATCACACGCACGATAGTCTCAGGGCAAATTCCAACTAACCTCTTTTTTACATGTGCTCTGCCTAAAACAGCAGTAAAGCACCATAGAATCCACAGTCAAAGTGATATTTCCACAAGAAAAATGCTTTCGCCGTTTCCTTTAGAGATGCCAAGAACCCCAAAACCTTCCTTTCTGGCAATGAAAGTAGGGGCTCTCCTGGCTCAAGGCAGACGTCGAAGGGGGAAGGGCATGGTGTGAACTTTGGGGAGGAAGGTGTCTCCAGACTGGGCATGTGCAGTGAAAAGTGAGCACTCTGCTTGTCCAGACCTGGAGGAAAGGTTAGGATGGGAGGGCACCGTGGGAGAGAGGACTGGAGCGAAGGAGTCGGAAAGCTGGACGTGGGTGCACAGGAGATGTGGGAAAGAGCATGGACCACCAGCTTCTCACCACCTTTCCCATCTCCTTTGCATTTCACAATTCCTTCAGCTTCTCCCTTTTCCTCTCCTTTAGAAGGGTGTGTGGGTAAGGACTCAGAAGAAATGAAAGGCCCCAGCAGGGCAGCACGTGGAAAGAAGTAAGGGGAAGGGAGTCAAAAGTAGGAAGTAGGATGAAAGAGAGACAGTCTTTTCTTTGGAGAAAAGAGGTAGCTTTTTCACAGGTAGGATGTGCATCCATAAATAAGGATCTTGTACGCTGGCTCCTGCATAAGTGCAAAGTAAAGAGAAACCATGGCTACTGTCCTGAAGTGAAAGAAAAATTAGCAAATGAAATGGAGTTTTTGTGACTGTTTCTGTTATTAAAGACAATATTTTAAGAAAAAAAAGTATTTTTGATAAATCTATTGCACACCTGTTGCCTTTTACTAGGGATAATGTCTTCAGCAAGACACTGGCATCCAGAGTGCATATACTGTGTTCACATTTTTTAGGAATTCACACAACTCAAATTCTATTGCAGAAGTCCAGGTTCCATCACCAATTTCATGCAAGCAGCATTAAACATATGTGTATCCTTTCAACAGAATCATATCCAGAACAAATTCATAAAACTGTCCTTTATTACTACTCTACTTGAGACAGATCAACTGGTGGTCATTCTTAGCTATACTGTAAGCACAACCTGAAAAATGTATACCTTTGTCTACTTTAAGTTATAAAGCCTATCATTTTCATGACTAATCAATTTGATGCCCTGAAAATCAAAAACACAAACCAAAATATTACGTTGAACGATATCTGGGAAGATATCTCCTTCCACACATTATTTGAATATGGAGTATAACCTTATCTTCTCCAAATACTGCACAAGTAGAATTTTGTCTTATGCATTATTTTTTCTAGAGGGACCTATTAGGCACAAACATGATGTGAGAGGAAATGGTGGGAGTTGAGGAGAGTCCCTCTGGGACTCTGGACTGTAAGAGAGAAAAACTACTTTTCCTGTTGGTCATTTCTTCATTGGCAAAACTTACCCATTGGAAACACTTGTTCATTTGAGGTCCGAATGGGAAGACTGGCTGTCTGGACTGGTGAACAGAGGCCCATTTTGGACCTAACTACAATTTTCCCTGTCTCAGCCTGTGGCCTCAACTTTGTTTTTAATCTTTTTTTTCCCCCCACAAACTAAATAATACATCCTACAGAATGCCTAAAAACTCCATCAGGGTTTCAGAGGCTATATGGAATGTGCTATTCTGAATACTTCACAAGCTCCTTTCCTAACCTTCACATAAGCTTTCACTAACTATGCTCAACTTATACTTTGATAGAAGTTAAAACACAGGTGTTTTCCTGACATCACAGTGTCCAACACGAACTCTACTCAGTTCCTTTGAAAGCCTCAGGAGCAGTCGGTGACCCCGGCTGTTTCCAACACTGAGTTATAGGCACGTTAGGATGAGGATACAGCTTTGGTAAAGATTCATCTAACAATACTCAGACTCTTCTCACTTGACAGGGAACCTTCCCATGGAGTTCCATCAGAGAACATGTAGCTAGAAAATGAGAAAAACAATTTGTGTCTAATCTTGACATATCCTGCACATCTTAGGACACCTACGCAGTCTTTTCATTTCTGACAATGATCCAAAGAAAGAATTATCTTTGCCTTAAAACGTATAACATCCCATTTCTTTACATTAGAGAACTCATCAAAGTAGAGTGCTGTCCAGATCTCTAAGACGCACCACAAAAAACAAGTGACACCATTATTTATTTGAATCTTCAAAATAGTATTTGCATTACCTCTGTATTAACAACTTCCATTGGTCTTTTCTTGATTTCTCCTATGTCCAGGTAACTGGGGAAAAAACAAACAAACAATACAGGTTGCTTTTATAGATTTTAAGTCAGTAATTTGTTTTAAAAAACAATTTAAAAATATAGCAACTGACAGGAAATACTCAACCTTAAAGCAAAAACAAACAGCTACTAATTAAAAGCAATTACAATAGTAAAAACTGCTTGTGGTGTCACCAACCAGGGCTGACATATGTCTACTCTAAACTTCAAGAGAAGGAAAGTCTTAGAAATACATACATCTATTAGGAAACATTATTCCCTCTTAATACTTAGCTGCTTACTGTATACAATATATTTCTAATTCTTACAGATTTGATGTTTAAAAAGACAGGCTTATGTGAAAAACTTCTTAACTGTTCCATTAAACACAGGCTTTAGGTCAAAGGAAGTACTGATAGCATGCCTTAGGGTAACAACTAGGAAAGGCTGAGAAATTATTTTCTCTATGAGAGCACCTTAATAATTAAAAAAAAATGCTCAGTCATGTGGGATGACTTTGGTAACTGGTTCAGCTAAGAAACGGATGGGTGGACTAGTTAACCTCTGGAGACCCCTATTATTCCATTACTATTTGCTCTATACATTAACTAGTGATCATTCTTTGTCTGTCACAGAGGCATAATCTGAAAATTTTATACCTTTGTCAACTTTACATATAATATCACTGTGATGTGGTTCCAGTTTTAAACAGTCCCCAAAGTGTGCTTCATACATAAAATGTGATAAACATTTTAATATTAAAAAGTATGACTATAACATTTAATTTATAATGATAGATCAATCCTTTACCCCAACTAATATAATTACCAACTTGTCCCAGAAAGCTTATGTTAGAATTAATTTTGGCTACTGAAATGTTTTATTGTTGCTGTTTGCCTTTTGGGATAAAATACTTTAGTTAATTGATCTCTAGAAATTATCATACATTGCCCCTATGTAAAAGTAGTCATAGTTTTAAAATAGTGCAAACACTCTGTCTTAGCAATAAAATGGGTCTTTCGTGGACCTGCAGGGGCTGATTTTTGAAATAATATCAAAATATTCTGTCATGTGCAGGAAAGTAATTTCAGATCTACAAGATTAATGCTGTAGAGTCAACTTCCAAGCAATGCACAGGAAATGTCTTGGAGAAAATAATCTCTAGAATTCTCTGCTGTAAAATAAAGGTTTTAGTGTATGGCCTAACATTGAAATAAATAAAATAAAAGTTTAATATGTCACGTTTAGTTATTGTTTCAAAAATATTAGAAAAATCTAAGTGAAAGCAACTCAAGCAGCAATTTGATCAGTTCCATTTGAAAAAGATGTTGCTGTCTTTCACAACATCATTTAGGATCTAAATGAAAGCCCATGAGTTATCCTCAATATCATTGGGCTTTATTTATTTATTTATTTATTTTAAAAGTTGGGGTTTCACCATGATGGCCAGGATGGTCTTGAACTCCTGACCTCGGGTGATCCACCCACCTCAGCCTCCCAAAGTGGTAGGATTACAGGCGTGAGCCACCGCGCCCAGCCTGGGCTTTATTTTGTTTTGACAGTTGCTCCATTTGATATACAAACTTAGAAGTGCTAAGTTTCAAATATATTCAGCATTCAAGTGTTCTTGGCTTCTATCATTATAACCATAGATACTACTTCTTTAACACAAATAAAATAGTCATCTGTCAGCATGGGAACCTAACCGTGGACACTGTCATAGCAAAGTCAGTTTTTTTGTGTACAAACTAAAAACAAAAATAACATGCAAATGACTTCGAGAGATTTGAGTACACTTTCTGTTTGGTGTGGAACTGTATTTTTTTTAAAAAAATCTTGTGAGTTGGTAGGACCAAATAAACAAAAGAACATGAATTATAAAAGTAATTCTACAATTTTCAGCTATTCATAGATTCTGAACCAGACTTCCGTTTCCATGAAATTGCTTTATATGGAAATATTTAATAAAAAATTATGTAGCAAAAGAAACTGGTCATGGAAATGTCTTACATTTATGTAACACTTTGGTGTTTACAAAACACATTCACATCCAGAGCATTTACTTTTTATCACAGCTCTGTGAGGTACAAATGGTTATGTACCTTTTCTGTATTAGGAAACTGGCTAGCTGAGTCAAGTGACTTGCCCAAGGACACAGAGCTAATTAACAGCTCAGTCTTCAGTCTCCTGGTTTTCTTTTAAGCACACAGTTTCATTTAGCTCTTTTTTTATGAAGCTCAACAAAGCATGCTTAAGAAGCTTCAGGGAAGGGAAAAATAAATCTAAATACATCCTTCCCTTTCCATAAAAAGAATGTCTGACATAACAAAAAGTATAATGGAATACCTAGAACTCAATTTAAACCAATACGGAAGAGGAAGGATTATATTCAAGAATTTTAGTAATATTTTAAAAACCATTTCTTTCTATGAAGTTAAAAAACTTTATTTGAATTTTAATTATTAATAATTTAATAATGCTTATGAATTCATAAGCTGAGATTGATGGTCAAGACTTTTTGCTATCCTGGGGCCCAAGATGAATTTCAATTAAAATGTTCTATTAAATTATGGAATATAGTTACCATATGATCCAGCAATTTCAGTCTTAGGTATACACAAAAGAGAAATGAAAACTTGTACACAAATATTCATAGATGTATTATTCATAATAGCTAAAATATGAAACAACCCAAACATACATCAACTGATGAATAGATAAGCATTAATATACAATATGGTATACCCAAATCATGGAATGTTGTTCAACAATAAAAAGAATGAAGTACTGATGCATGCAACAACATGGATTGACCTTGAATATATTATAGTCAGTGAAATAAGCCAGACAAAGGCCACATATTGTATGATTCCATTTATGTGATATGTCCAGAAGAGTCAAATCCATAGATTCAGAAAATAGATTAGTGGTTACCAGATGACAGGGGAAAGAGGAAATTGGGAGGTATAAATTTTTTGGCGGGAGGGGTGGAAATGAACTACAATTAGTTGGTGGTGATGATTGTACAACTCTAAATACACTGAAAACAACTGAAATGGTTGGATTTTATGCTGTGAGAAATGTACCTCAATAAAGCTGTAAAAAAATGAAATATAAAATTCTACCTGTCCTCTAATGCCCACCCCAACCAAGTCTCAACTCACAATTCCTGTATAACTTTATTTTTCTCATAAAGTTATTTATTTTTACATATATCCCTTTGTACTTTGCATGAAAAATGTTAGTGTGCATGTAGTCCCATTAGACTGAAAGCTCCTAAACACAGGGAGTCATGTCTTGTTCATCTTTGTTCCCTGAATTGACGGTTTCTTGATTCTCTGAACACTTGCTATGAGTGAGCTATCTTCCAAGAGCTGGAGATAAAGATCCCTGCCCTTGAAGGTCTAATCACGTTGCTGGACACAGTCAGCCAATAAACTCCTCCTGCATTATGCTAACAGCACAAACATGCAGGGGGTGGGAGCAGGGTCACAAAAGTGAGTGTTGTCAATTCTACGTAGAATGAAAGGTTGAAAGAATGTAAACTGTGGGAAATGCAGAGCAACTGTCTCCTCTGCTGACAATATAGTGTCCAACACTTGGAAGTGATTTTTTTTTTTTGAGAAATGTTGATTAAATTAAAAGGATGGAGCTCCAGAGGGAAAAAGCGGGGGGCGGGGGGCGGGAAAGAGGAAAGAAGCAGCTGATCAGAAAATGCAAAAGTATCAGTTTGGTCACTAACCTTTGCAAGGATACTTTTTAAAAAAAGATTCCTGTTGTTTATACACAAATTTTAAGTTTGCTCCTACTGCTACCCAAGTGAGATTCCTTCTCCAGCCGCAGTGCTGACCCCTGCCCCCCAGTTGCAACCAGAGCTTTGAGCGGCATCAGTCACAGCAGCAGTCACAGCCCCTCGACCCCTGAGGTGTGGTGGGGTGACGGTCTGCGTTTCCTCACAGCGCCCGCACACGGTCGGGCACCCGAAACGGTGGGCGGGGGGGGAGACCGACTCACTTGAGTTTCTTGAAGGCTTCCTGGCCTCCAGCCACGTAGTTGCCCCCGCTCTGGATCTGGTCCAGCTGCCGGATGCGGTGGCCGGTCCGCGGGGTGTAGATGTTCCTGACCGCCCCGAAGGGCGCCTGGACGCCGCCGGTCACCTCCTTGAGGAAGACGTCGAAGCTGGACACCTTCTTCTCGTGGATGACGACCCGGCGCCCCGCGAAGAAGGGGTCCCCGTTGCGGTACACCAGCACGCTCTTCACCACGGGCTGAGACAGGTGGCTGGCCCTGGCGCGGCTGCCGCTCATCTTCCCCTCCGCCCGCCGAGGGTGGCGCCCCCGCTGCCCGGCGGCCTCAGCGCACCCAGGGCGCGGGATCGCCTCCTGAAACGAACGAGAAGCTGACGGATCCACAGGGGAAAGAGAAGTAACGGCCGTGCGCCGGGCGTCCACCCCGCGGAGACACTCGGAGCGGCAGGACTCGGGGTGGACGTTCAAGTTTTTCACCCTGGCGCGCACGACCAATCAGCGCCCGCAGTGCGCGCGGCACCTGCTGTTCCTCCTGCCACCGGCAGGATCCGGGCGGACCCACACGCACACGCACACGCACACGCACACATACACACACACACGCACACACACGCACACGCACACACACGCACACATACACACACACACGCACACACACGCACACGCGCACACACACACACGCACACGCACACATACACACACACATACACACACACACCCCGCCGCGTGAGGGCAGAAGGAGAGAGGAGCACACACACCAATTTCTTACGTCATATCGGTGCTACTCTTTCCAGACAGCTTAATTTTTCTCTTCCCTCGTCTCGTATCCTTACCCCTCGATCTCCTGCTTGCTCCCTAATGAAAGCAATTAAGTTCCTGGCTGTACTTGCCCAGTTTTGTTTTGTTTTTGCCGGAAAATAAATGTCTAAAGCGCATTGAGAGAGAAGCGGTGCAAAGCCAGGCGCCTTGGCATACACCTGCAAATTCCAGTACTCTGAGGGGCCGAGACGGGAGGATGGACTGAGACCAGGAGTTCTAAACCAGCCTGAGAAACACAGGGGAACCGCCGTCTCTACAACGCGCCTGGGATCGCCTGAGGCGAGGACTTTGAGACCAAGCTGACCCCGTCTCTATAATTAAAAAAATAAAGTAAAAATAAAGCAGGTGGGCACGGTGTGCGCCTGCGGACCCTGCTATAGCGGAGGCTGACGCAGGAGGATCACCGGAGCTCAGGAGGTCGAGGCTGCAGTAAGCTACGATTTTGTCAGTGCACTCCAGCCTGGGAGAAACAGCAGGACCGTGTCCCAGAAAAAAAAATTATCTATGTATACATATGTATGTATGTGTGTATATATATACGGAGAGAGGGGAGGTCCAGTAACTCAGGTCTGTAATCCCAGCACTTTGGGAAACTGAGGCAGGAGGCTCATTTCAGCCCAGGAGTTTGAGAGCAATCTGAGTAGCACAGTAAGACCCCATCTCGGAAGGAAGGAAGGAAGGAAGAAGGAAGGAAGGAAGGAGGGAGGGAGGGAGGGAGGGAGGGAAGAAGAAGGAAGAAGGGAGGGAGGGAGGAAGGAATTTAGGTGAATGAATGAATGAATAAGAAACAGAGCGAAGACTCGCGTGTCTAGGACCCCTCCCCGCCTCCCCGCTGAGGAGCGCCGCGCGGCGGCGAAGCTCGAGTGCCTGTCGCGTGAGCACAGCAGGCAGCGCGCCAGCAGGGCCCCGGCTGGGGGGCGGCCCGGAGGTGCCCTCCGCGGTGGTACCTACCGACGCTGGCGCGCTGGCGAGGGGAGGGGGCTCGGGCGCCGGCCGCGCGGGGTGCGGCAGGGCGGGGCGCAGCGGCTCGGTGGCACCGCGGGGACCTCTGCGGCGGCCGCGCGTGGCTCAGGCCGCTCCTCCAGCTGCTGCTACCTCTGCGGGCCTCGCGCTCCCGGGGGGAAAGGAGTTGTTATTTCCCGCCGTCTCCATAGAAACCGCAGCCTCGCGCGGGGAGCGAGTCGGCGAACCGGGCCTGGCTTGCGCCTGGCTCCCTGGGAGATGCTGGCTGCGTCGGGCAGAGGCGCAAGAACAGGGGTTTGCGGGAAGAGGGAGAAACGGGTGACATTACCGTGCGCTCATTCAATAAATGGACGCCTACTGTGTGCCAGGCGCTGTGCTGGAAGCTGGGGCCACGGCAGTGAAGAGGAAAACCTTCAAAACGCTGAGTGCCGACCCTGTGCCAAGCTTTACGCCAGGGCCGGATTTTTCACTGCCGCAAGAAGGCTGAATGACGGGCTGTCCAACAGCCCACATCCAGGCTGTCTGTGTAGATTATTAGCTCGGTCTGAGGAACAACGGGATAGGAGTTGTGAGAATACTAAGAGCCCCAGTAAAGAGTCGCCTGGTCCAATCCAGTCTAGGACAGACATATCGCGGGACCAGGAACGTGTTGAAAGAGTTGAAGTCTTGCAGGTCATCTCTGCCTTGTTCCCTTCATTCCTCCTAAGACTTTTCTACCATGTGTCATGTCCAAATTTCATGACTGGCGTTCCTAACTCATCATGTATGAATAAAAAGAATAATTGCCATTAATTGAACACTATAACCACGGACCAGGCATTATGTAAGGCACTTTATGTAGATTATCTAATTAATATTCACGATAACTTTCAGAGGTAAAAATGACTTTTTCCTCAGGTGAGGAAACCGAAAGGTAGAGAAGTCAAAGAAATTTACCTCAGGTCACACACACAGGAGTTCAAACCCATTCACAGGTTCTAAGGATTAGAAAACAGAAGAGAGAGAGAGAGTTCAAACCCAGTTCTGTCCTATTCCATAGGCTCCGTAATCACTGTCATACCACGATGAAAAATGAATGTGTGGCACATTGCAATCTGGAGAGAAACATTTTTTTTTCCTTCAAGATCTCTGTTCTGAAGAAACATTTTTATTAAAGCCATGTAATACATTGATGTCTTGAAAGTTAACAGTTCAAGCACAGAAATAAAAAATCAAATACCCACATGTTCTCATGTATAAGCAGGAGCTAAATGAGGAGAACTCACGGACACAAAGAAGGAACAGGAGACACTGGGGCCTACTTGAGGATGGAGGGAGGAGGGAGGGAGAGGAGCAGAAAAAATAACTATTCGGTACTAGGCTTAGTGCCTGGGTGACGAAATAATCTGCACGACAAACCCCCATGACACGGGTTACCTATACAACAAAACCGCTGTATCCCTGAACCTAAAATAAAAGTTAAAAAAAAAAAATTAACAGGTTTCAAAAGAAGCCCAAAGAACAATACAGGGAAGAAATAGACAAGAGAAATTTTATGAGCTGATTGTAGAGAATACACAGGTTGAGGGATGGATGGGGAAAATATCTGTGAAAATATGTTACCACATAGGAGAGTAAGACAGAAGTTACGTGGAATGGAAGGAGATCAATTAAGCAACCCCCCTTCCCAAACATCCTGAAATTCCCTATCACCTATATTAGCCCAGTGTAAAATAAAGATGTGTCGCTTCTTTTTCAAAAATTCAGAATGTTATGATAGCAACAGCAGAGCATTAAACCAAACATGAAGTCCTTCTCAATGTGGGACCCCATCGCCTGCCCATGAAGCTGCCCGTAACAAGTCTATGCCTCCCACGGTGCTGTCTCCAGCCCAGATTTGTCTCCTGAGCTTACATTCATTTATCCAAATGTCTCTCGGTTATTATGTGATGATCACTGTTTCACTGCTGGCTCTTAGGAAGGAAGAGAAGGCCTTGATTTATAGCATTTGCCAGTCTCTGTAGTTTACTCCCAACATGGACAATTTCTAGATACCAATCCAACATCACCGAAGGCAAGAAGAGTACAGTAGCAAGCCATTGTGTGGTGTTTCCACCATACAGGCACAGCAGACTTTAAGTCACTTTACGAGCAGGGACAGTACTCAGATGCAGACAGAGATGAGTTTTCAGTATCTCTTATCCTTGTTTTCAATGTAATTCATTTAACTGTATATTTATACAATTATTTTTTATTTAATTGTATATTTATGCAATTATTTTTTATTTAATTGTATATTTATACAATTATTTTTTAATTGTGTATTTATACAATTATTTTTTATTCAATTGCATATTTATACAATTATTTTTTTATTTAATTGTGTATTTATACAATTACTTTTTAACAATGCCCATGTTTACAATTCCTGAGAATTTAACAATTGTTTCACATGCCAGTACAAGGCAGCTCCAAGCACACTATTCTGGACAGCTTCTCTAGACCATCTAAAAGGCAGCCTAGACTCAAAACGCTCACATTGATCTCAAGTTTTCCTCAAAATCAATTTTCCTCTGTTTCCTGTCTCCACAAATGGACCCTCATCTACCCATTTGCTCAAAGCTAGAACATATACATTCCTCTTCCTCATAGAACACATTGAACTGTGGCAGAGAAACAACAAAAACAGTCATGTATTTGCAATCTCTCTCCCTGCTCCTGTTGCTGGCTGAATTGGTTTTGGAGCTCTTCTCTCTTGTGCAAACTCTGAACACTGAGCAAAGAGAGATGGCTTTAAGAAGCCAGAAAGGTTAGATAAACCCCGATCACGAAGAGCTGAGGTGGAATGAGGAGCAGAATGCTGGGGAATGAGGAGCTTGAGATGGATGAACGGGAATGTTTGAGAACACACATAGGAAGGGAGGGAAGGGAGGGGAGAGTTTTGTATTTTAGCTCCTTCCTAAGTATGCAAAAGGCAATGAGAATGAAAGAGATGGCCAAAGAAGATACTCAAAGAACTTTTGCTGTGCATTAAAAATAATACCACCAGCAGGGCACAGTGGCTCAAGCCTGTAATCCCAGCACTTTGGGAGGCTAAGGCAGGTGGATCTCTTGAACCCAGCAGTTCGAGCCCAGTCTGGCCAACATTACAAAACCCCATCTCTACAAAAACAAAAAACAGAAAAAATTATCTGGGCATAGTGGCATGCACCTGTAGTCCCAGCTACTCAGGAGACTGCGGTGAAAGAATCACCTGAGCCTGGGAAGTTGAGGCTGCAGTAAGCCATGATCATGCCACTACACTCCAGCCTGGGTGACAGAGTGAGATGCTGTCTCAAAAAAGAAAAAAAGAAAAGTAATAATACCACCAAGGCATTTGCTGTTTCCTCAAGAGCCTAAATCTCTGAAATGCTTTCAATTATATATTTCTGCCTAAACAATATTTATGTTGATGTAATACTGTGCTAAAACCAGACCACACTGCACCCTAAGTTTATAAGGGTGCTTCAACTAATCACCAAGTTCTATCAATCCTACCTCTCAAATATGTATTAAATCCTTCAACCCATCACTAAGTGCTGTCAATCCTACCTCTCAAATATCTATTAAACCCATCCTCTTATCTCCAAACCCATTTGCACTTTTTGAATTCAAGGCATTATCATCCCCTGAAAGGTAATCCTGTCTCCAGTTTGCTTCCCGATTGTCCATTATCCACAGAACCGTCAGCCTGGAAGGGTGCTGAAAACACAGATCTATCCATTTCACTTTCTAGCTTTCAATTCTTCAGATGTTCATCATTTCTCTTACGGTGAAATCCAGTATCAACTTCGATTACAGAGGCCTAAATATAGGACTCTTGTGGCCTTAGTTTCCATCTCTTCTCACAGATCTTCTTATGGGTCTCCAAAGTCAAGACTTGTACCATCCCTTTGGACGCCCCTTATTCCCCATTGCCATTTACTTGACTCCCTCCTACTCCCTCTATACATCAAGTCGCAACTTAAATGCAGTTGCCAGAAAATCCTTTCTACCCCACTCCCCAGATCAGGATAAGCCCCCAACATAATACAAATATTTTCTTCATAGGTTTTATCAATGATAATTATAAAATTTTAAATATTTAGTTAGTTATTTTTAAAAGATAGTATCTCACTATGTTGCTCAGGCTGGAGAGCAGTGGCTATTCACAGGCATGAGCATAACATGCCGCAGCCTCGACTTCATAGGCTCAAGTGATCCTCCCACCTCAGCCTCCCAAGTAGGTAGGACTACAGGGGCACATTACCATGCCTGGCTATGCAATTACAAATCTTTAGATAATTATATGTTTAATTATAGATATATAAT
>PVKP010017123.1:25942-46876 GCA_004027715.1 Plecturocebus donacophilus
CGAGTTGAGGGAGAGCTGGGCTTTTATGCTGTATAACACTTCTTTTGGGGGCTGGGGGAGTTTTCGGAGGGGCTGGGGATCTTTGCAAGCAGGCAGTTTGTACAGAAGCCAAGGTCAGCAGTTAGAGACAGTGAAAACTCCCAATATCAGTAAGCAAGCAGATTGTACAGAAGCCAAGGCCAGCAGCTAAGACAAGGGGCTTTCTTCTCAGGGTCCATGTGACCCTGAGCGGCGAGTTCTTGAATTCCATTGAAATGAGGCTGGTGTCCGCACCTGGCGTTGGCCTGATTAATCGTAGTGCCTTATCATGTTGCTTGTGAGCCTGCACGTAGCCTGTGAGCCTGAGAAGCCATTACATTTTAGCCTGGCTGAAGCCATTTTCCTTGCCACATCACATAATTACATGTTTCATCTTTGTGGAGTTAAATGTTTGTATGTATAAATTCCATAAGGAAAAGGATTCTGTTTATTTTATTCATCAATGTTTTACTAGTGCCTCTCACAGAGGCTGGAGCATAGCAAGTACTAAATAATTATTTCTTGAATGAATAAATAAAAGGGAACTATATTAAGTTTAAAAATTAACTTAAAATTTCAAAAAATTAGAAAATGTTCCTGAAGAAGGAAGCATATTTTCAGAACAGCAAAAAAAAAGTACAGTCCTTGACAATGAAAGAGATTCTAAGACTAATTGCTTAGCTTCAGCAGAAAATACACAGCCACATGCAGAGGTGTGCAACTACACAGGAAGCCAAGGTCTCTTACCCAGAATCGAGCTTTAGTATCCTTTCAAGGCAATAGAGATATGTATGAATTGTGGGACATACTCTGCTAGTTTTTCCTTAAAAAGTGTTGTCACCTTTACAATTGGTCTTCACATCTTAGCCTCAGAAAGAATAAGAACTTGAGTGCCTTGAGTCTGTTTCTTGGACCTACACATGGTGTAGGTGACTTTCTGATAAGACTCTAGTCAGGTGAATTCAATGAGTTCTGGTAATGGCTAACCTCTTCTTCATATCCATGTGCTAGGTGGCCTGCCCAGTTGGCTATATTAATTGACTAATTCATTGCCCAATATTGACTGTAAGGGGTACCATCCTTAACTCCCATCCATAACCAAATTCTGTAGCTTCCATTTGCCTGACACACCTTAATTCTTCCTCTACTGCTCATCCTCACTGCTCCTCTAGGTGTAGAGCTCTGTTTGTTTAATTGTTTGTTTGTTTTGAAACGGAGATTTGCTCTTTGTCACCCAGGCTGGAGTGCAGTGGCATGATCTTGGCTCACTGTAACCCCCGCCTCTGGGGTTCAAGCAATTATCCTGCCTCAGCCTCCCAAGTAGCTGGGATTATAGGCGTGCACCACCGTGCCCAGCAAATTTTTGTATTTTTAGTAGAGACGGGGTTTCACCATGTTGGCCAAGTTGGTCTCAAATCCTGACCTCAGATGATCCACCCACCTTGGCCTCCCAAAGTACTGGGATTACAGGTGTAAGCCACTGTACCCAGCCTAAAAATGCTTGTACATTGCCATGTAACTAAGGAGTTAAAAATAATAAAAAAGCTAACTTTGGCAGCAAATATACTAAAACTGGAATGATACAGATAAGATTAGCATAAGCTCCTGTGTAAGGATGACATGCAAATAAATGAAGCATTAAATATTTTTTTAAAAAGAAAAGAATAATAAAAAGTCATAGGTTATTGTTGTTGTTTTTGTTGTTTTGATACAGAGTTTCACTCTGTCACCCAGGCTGAAAGGCAGTGGCGCGATCTTGGCTCACTGCAACCTCCGCCTCCTGGATTCAAGTGATTATCCCACCTCAGCCTCCCAAGTAGCTAGGATTGCAGGTGTGCACCACCACACCCAGCTAGTTTTTGTATTTTTAGTAGTGATGGGCTTTGACCATGTTGGCCAGGCTGGTCTCAAACTCCTGACCTCAGGTGATCCACTTGCCTCAGCCTCCCAAAGTGCTTGGATCACAGGTATAAGCCACTGCACCCAGCCAGAAGTAATTGTTTACTATTTCCTTTATTTCCAAGTAGAATGTGGGCTGAGTAGAAACAATCTCCTAAAACAAGAAACATTAAACCTTATTTTACATAAAATCATATGTGGATCCTGAAGAAAACCATAAAGTGAATTCTGAAGCAAAGCACAGTTGTTTATCTTCAGATTCTACATAAACCAAATACCACATTTCTCCAAGTTACAATTTTCTTTCTCTGAAAAACATATATACTTTTATGTTGATAGATTTGCTAGCAGTGAAAAAACTTGCAGTTCACTAGAATGAGACCTGCAAATCCAACATTAAGGTAGCCAGTGGAGAGGCCGAGGTGAAGGAAAGTCAAGAAGACTCACATCAAGAGCTTCTGTTTTCTCTGTGCTATAGAAGAAATTATCTTCCATGGATCTTCGAGGAGTTAGCACCATGGTAAGGGTAAGTGTTGAATAAATGTTTGCTAAATGAATTAATCTGTGCATGAAGGGTGGTATGGACATGAAGGAAGAAGGGATGCACCTTGCGCAGCATTGAACAGCTGCTGTGATGTGCCCAGTGTTGTACTGGAAACCATTATGGAGAATATATGTTCATATATGGTATCTGCCCTTAGGCTTTTTAAAGAGAATATTGGTAGACTTTCATTCCTAACAACATGGCGAGCTAAATATCTTGGATCACTCTCCTTCTAAAGCAATCCAAAATGCTGGATTTTTTTTTTTAATATTTAATTTTTTTTTTTTTTTTGAGACACAGGGTCTCCCTCTGTCACTCAGATTGTGGCATGATCATAACTCACTGCAACTTCTAGTCTCAAGCAATCCTCCTGCCCCAGCCTCCTTAGTAGCTAGGATTACAGGTGTGCATCACTAGTCCGACTAATTTTTTAAAATGCTGTGGAGGGACAGGGTCTCTCTGTGTTGCCCAGAAGGGTCTTGAACTTCTGATCTCAAGCAATCCTTCCATCTTGGCCTCTCAAAGTGCTGGAATTACAGGCAAGAGACACCATGCCTGGCTAAGTGTCTAAACCTTTTTAAATGCATTGCCAGTTCAGCAAGAATGAAAAGAATTCAGAAAACCAAAAACTCTAGTGAAAACAGAAACCCTGGGAAGTAAGCAAGCACTGAAATCAGCTTTAACTCTAAGTATACCTGCCCATGCCCTGGTGACCTGGAACTGTTATTTTGATGGCTACACAGGGACAGAGGTACGAGAGATAGGCCTAGTGCCTCCCAAGGTGAAGATTCAGGGAAAACTTCCCCATGTAAATATAGCACCTCAAAGAGTTAGACCATAAATATAATGGTGAGTAAGAAATTAGCCCTCTTTGCAGAGCAATTACGGCAAGAAGATATGCTTCTTTTCCCATTTGTGCTAAAGGCAGAGGTGGGAGGAAGAGATCACAGAATTTCATCCTGAATCATCATGATTACATCAGTTGACCCCCAGATAGCTATGGAACCTAATTAACTCTGTCGTTGTGATCTAAAAAATGTGAAACAAAGAATTAAATGTAAAGGGATTCTGGATTGGAATTGTTCTCAGATGGCTGACAGAAACCAACATAAATCCTCTCTGGAGGAACACAGCTTCTACTCAATTTACAAATAATCCCCATAGATAATGTTCCAAGAAAAATGAATACACAGTCAAAAAACCTAAAACCTATAAGAAAACAAACGATTAATGAAAATCTATAGGAACAACAGACAGAAGAATCAGACCCACAAAAATTTCAGATACAGGAATTATCACAGGCAGAATGTAAAATAATTATGTTTACTATGTTTAAAGAAAAAAATGACTGAAAATATAAGAACAAAACATTTTTTAAATGACCAAAGGTTTTTTTTTTTTTTTAAAAATGTGAAGCAGAATCTCTAGAATTGAAAAACAATTAAAATTTAAAACTCAATAAAGAGTTTAAATAGCAGATTTAGTTTTATTAAACCAAAACAGTATATTCAAATAAGTTATCCTTGCATCTAATTTCTGGACTTGTTTAAAAAAAGAAAAAATTAACAAGTTATCCAGAAGACAAGACAGAGAGAGAATAGATGAAAAATATGAAAGAAAGGTTAGAAGCTAAAGTAAGACTATTTACTATATCTTTAAATATAGTAAAATATCTCCAAAATTCCATAAGGAGACACAAAGAGAATGAAGCAGAGGTATTAACTGAAGTTTTCTAGAATTGTTGAAAGGTTCAAATATTTATATGGAGGAAGTCGAATCTTAAGAAGGAAAAAAAAAAGAATCACCACCTTAGGATATCATAGTGATTCTTCGATACAAAATATACACATAACAAAAAAATCAAAAGAAATTAGTGGGAAAACATGTATTACCTACAAAGAAAAGACAATTCAGTTAATGACTGATTTCTCAAAAGGAACGTTACAAACCAGAAAACAGTGGAATAAGATCTTCAGTGTATTGAGAAAATAGTTGTCAATATGGAATCTGTGCCTGGCAAGATTACCTTTCTCAAGAATGAGTACAAAATGAGAGCATTTACCACCAACAGAAGTTCATTATAAAAACTTGGCTCAGACAGAAAAAAAAAGATTGACCTTGAATGATCGTCTGAGAGGTGAGAAGGAATGGTGAATGAAGACACTAGTAACTATGTGATAAATATTTTAACAACTACAGAAAAGAATAATGTTGATATCTGATTGTGGAATTTATGATACATATAGAACCAGAATACTAGAAAATAATAGAATACAGGCCAAGTGCAGTGGCTCATACTTGTAATCCCAGGACTTTGGGAGGTCAATGCCGGTCAATCACTTGAAGTCAGTAGTTTGAGACCAGCTTGGCCAACATAGTGAAACCCTGTCTCTACTAAAAATACAAAAATTAGCTGGGCATGGTGGTATGCGCCTATAATCCCACCTACTCGGGAGCCTGAGGCATGAGAATTGCTTGAACGTGGGAGGTGAGGTTGCAGCAAGCCGAAATCACTCCAATGCACTCTAGCCTGGGCAACAGAGTGAGACTCTGTCCCAAAAAAAAAAAAAAAAAAAAAAAAAAAAAAAAAAAAAAGGAGTAATAGAAATAAATGGGGAAGAGAGTACTCAAAATGTAAGCATTATAAGGCCCTTTTGTTTTCGTGGAGAAAGATAAATATAATAACTTGTGATATTGTTATGTATGCATGTTAAAATGTACATGGTAACCATTGTTTTTAAAAACAGACATACTGAAAAAAAAAACAAAAACACAGACATACTGTCTGGGCTCAGTGGCTCACACCTATAATCCCAGCACTTTGGGAGGCCGAAGCGGGAATTAAAGACCAGCCTGACCAACACAGAGAAACCCTATCTCTACAAAAAATACAAAATTAGCTGGGTGTAGTGGCTCATGCCTGTAATCCCAGCTACTTGGGAGGCTGAGGCAGGAGAATCTCTTGAACCCGGGAGGCGGAGGTTGCAGTGAGCTGAGATTGGGCCATTGCACTCCAGCCTGGGCAACAAGAGTGAAACTCTGTCTCAAAAAAAAAAAAGACTTACTGAGCCCAGGCATGGTGGCTCCGGCCTGTAATCCCAGCACTTTCGAAGGCCAAGGCAGGTGGATCACCTGAGGTCAGGAGTTCAAGACCAGCCAGACCAACATGGTGAAACCCTTTCTCTACTAAAAGTACAAAAAATTAGCCGTGCATGATTGCAAGATTACATGCCTGTAATCCCAGCTACTTGGGAGGCTGAGGCAGGAGAATCACTTGAACCCAGGGGACAGAGGTTGCAGTGAGCCGAGATCGTGCCACTGCACTCCAGCTTGGGCAACGAAGCAAGAATCTGTCTCAAAAAAGAAAAAAAAATAGACACACTGAGTGTAACTGCCAAGCTGATAGATGGGGAAAAATGAAATAAAGAAAAAGAGTATTAATCTAAAACAAAGAAACAGTTTTTAAACAGCGTGACATATAGAAAGCATAAAATTATGTGATAAAAATCTAATTAGGGCTAGGAGCAGCAGCTCACACCTATAATTCCAGCACTTTGAGAGGCTGCGGTGGGAGAATCACTTAAGCTTATGAGTTTGAGACCAATCTGGGCAACATGGTGAGACCCTGTCTCTAACAAAAAAAAAGTAGCCAGGCATGGTGGTTCCTGCCTGTGGTCCCAGCTGCTCAGGAGGCTGAGATGGGAGTGTATCTTGAGCTGGGTGCTGGGGAGGCTGCAGTGAGCTGAGATCACACCACTACACTCCAGCCTGAGTGACACAGCAAGACCCTGTCTCAAAAAAAAAGAAAATCTAATTAGGTCACTAATCACAATAAATAAATGGGTTAAATGTATCAAGTAAAAGAAAAAGGTTGTCATATGGAAGGAAAACCCCAGCTCAGCTCTATGCTGTTTACAAAGGACACACCAAATGCTAATGGACATAGAAGCTACTGTTTCACATCCACTGGGATGGCTATAAAACTTTAAAAGTAGAATAAATAAGTGCTGGTGAGACTGTGGAGAACTTTGAACCGTCATACATTACTTGTGGGAATGTAAAATGGTGCAACCTCTTTGGAAGCAGTTGGCAGCACCTCAAAGAGATATAGGATATCATATGACCCAGCAAGTCCATTCCTAAGCATATACCAAGAGAATTAAAAACATACGTTGGGGGCGGGGGGGTCGGCACCAAGATGGCCGAGAGGAGGCAACGCTGGAGTGCAGCTCCCAGCGAATGAGACGCAGAGGGCTACAGGGCGTCAGGATTCCAAGTGAGCTGCTGGGTTCGTTGGGGTGGAACTGGTAGGATTCTGAAAACAGCCCAGGGAAACCGAGCCGAGAAGCAGAGCGAGTGCAGCCCTGGGAGGGCGAACCCAGACGAGACAGGGCGGGGCGCATCTCCACCTGGAAAGTGCAGCCAGCTCCAAGGGTGGGGACTTCACCCCTCGGTCCTCCGATTCGGATCCTGTGGTTCCCTCATCCCTCCTGCAACCCACGGTCCACGAGAGCCCCGCCGGACTGAGGGGCACGGTGGGTTGTCGATGCAAATCTGAGCGACAGCTTCCACCTGGTGCCACAAGTTGGCACGGACCCAGACGGAAGTGTGGACTAACGCCAGTGCCACGAAACTACCCCTCCCACAGAAAGAGGCAGAGTTGAAAGCAGGGAAACAGGCCACAAGGCCTGGTGAGCCCCACCCCCCACAAAACTCAAACTGAAGCCCACGCTCTAGAGAGCTTTCTAGCGAAAACACCAGTTTGATCCCACACCTGGGGGGAAGACCACCCACCCGGCAGCCTTACTGAATCCGAGGCAGCCCAGCAGCACCTCTACAGGCCAAAAAATACAGCTCCGATCTCAGCAAAAAAGCACATACACTCAGACTCCTCCTGAAATCACCAACTTCAAAGATCGAAGGGAGATAAATCCACGAAGATGGGAAAAAAACAGTGGAAAAAGGATGAATCCATCAAAGACCACAGCACCTCTTCTCCCAGGGATCACAGCTCCTCACCATCAAGGGAACAAAACAAGACAGAAAATGAGTTTGACGAATTGACAGAAGCAGGCTTCTGAAGGTGGGTAATAACAAAGTTCTCTGAGCTAAAAGACCATGTTCTAACCCAATGCAAAGAAACTAAGAACCTTGAAAAAAGGTTACATGAAAAGCTAACTAGAATAACCAGCCTAGAGAAGAACATAAATGACTTGATGGAACTGAAGAACACAGCATGAGAACTTCACAAGGCATACACAAGTGTCAACAGCTGAATCAATCAAGCAGAAGAAACGATATCAGAGATTGAAGATCAAATCAATGAAATAAAACGAGAAGGCGAGATTAGAGAAAAAAGAGTCAAAAGAAATGAACAAAGCCTCCAAGAACTATGGGATTATGGGAAAAGACCTAATCTACATTTGATAGGTGTACCTGAATGTGACAGAATGAATCCAAGCCGGAAAACACTCTTCAGGATATTATCCTAGAGAACTTCCCCAACCTAACAAGGCAGGCCAATATTCAAATCCAGGAAATACAGAGAACACCACAAAGATACTCCTCAATAAGAGCATCCCCAAGGCACATAATCATCAGATTCACCAGGGTTGAAAGGAAGGAAAAAATCCTAAGGGCAGCCAGAGAGAAAGGACAAGTCACCCACAAAGGAAACATCATCAGATTCACAACAGATCTCTCCGCAGAAAACCTACAAGCTAGAAGAGAGTGGGAGCCAATATTCAACATGCTTAAAGAAAAAAACTCTCAACCCAGAACTTTGTATCTCACCAAACTAAGCTTCATAAGTGAAGGAGAAATAAAATCCTTTATGGACAAGCAATTGCTGAGAGACTTCACTGCTACAAGACCTACCTTACAAGAGCTCCTGAAGGAAGCACTAAACATGGAAAAGATCAACCAGGACCAGCCACTGCAAAAACGTACAGTGACGCAATGAAGAAACTGCATCTACTAATGGGCAAAACAACCAGCCAGTAACAAAATGGCAGGATCTAATTCAAACATAACAATATTAATGTTGAATGTAAATAGTCTGAATGCCCAATCAAAAGACACAGACTGGCAAACTGAATAAAAAGTCAAGACCCATCGGTGTGCTGTATTCAGGAGACCAATCTCACATGCAAAGACTCACATAGACTCAAAATAAAGGGATGGAAGAAGATTTACGAAGCAAATGGAGAGTAAAAAAAAGCAGGGGTAGCAATCCTAGTCTCTGATAAAATGGACTTTAAACCAACAAAGGTCAAAAGAGACAAGGGCATTACATAATGGTAAAAGGATCAATGCAACAAGAGTTAACTATCCTAAATATATATGCACCCAGTGCAGGAGCACCCAGATACATAAAGCAAGTTCTAAACAACCTACAAAGAGACTCAGACTTTAACACTCCACTGACAATATTGGACAGATCAACAAGACAGAAATTCAACAAGGATATCCAGGACTTGAACTCAGGTCTGGACCAAGCAGACCTAATAGACATTTACAGAACACTCCACCCCAAATCCACAGAATACACATTCTTCTCAGCACCACATCACACTTATTCTAAAATTGACCACATAATTGGAAGTAAAACACTCCTCAGCAAATGCAAAAGAATGGAAATCATAACAAACAGTCTCTCGGACCACAGGGCAATCAGGATTAAGAAAAGCAATCAAAACTGCACAATCACAGGGAAACTGAACAACTTGCTCCTGAATGACGAATGGATAAACAATGAAATGAAGGCAGAAGTAAAAATCTTCTTCAAAACTAAAAAGAATGAAGACACAACATCCTAGAATCTATGGGATACATTTAAAGCAGTATATAGAGGGAAATTTATAGCAATAAATGCCCACATGAGAAAGGAGCAAAGATCTAAAATTGACACGATATCATGAAAATTGAAACAGCTAGAGGAGGAAAATCAAAAAAACTCAAAACCAAGCAGAAGACAAGAAATAACTAAGATCAGAGAGGAACTGAAGGAGATAGAGACACAAAAAAGCCTTAAAAAAAAATCAATAGTGCTCGCTTCGGCAGCACATATACTAAAATTGGAACGATACAGAGAAGATTAGCGTGGCCCCTGCGCAAAGATGACACTTAAATTCGTGAAGCGTTCCATATTTTTAGATGAACCTTTAAATAAAGCGTTTGTGATCCAAGTTAAAAAAAAAAAATCAATAAATCCCGGAGCTTGTTTTTTGAAAAGACCAACAAAATAGACAGACCATAGCTAGATTAATAAAAAAGACAAGAGAGAGGAATTGAATAGATACAACAAAAAACAAAAAAGGGGAGATCACCACCAATTTCTTGGAAATACAAACTACCATCAGAGGTTACTGCAAACAGCTCTATGCACATAAACCAGTAAATCTGGAAGAAATGGATAAATTCCTGGACACTTGCACACTCCCAAGACTAAGCCAGGAAGAAGTTGAAACCCTGAATAGATCAATAACAAGGTTGGAAGTAGAGGCAGCAATTAATAGCCTACCAACTAAAAAAAGTCCAGGTCCAGATGGGTTCACAGCCAAATTCTACCAGACATACAAAGAGGAGCTGGTACCATTCCTGCTGAAACTATTCCAAACAATACAAAAAGAGGGATCCTCCATAACTCTTTCTATGAGACCAACATCATCCTGATACCAAAACCTGGCAGAGTCACAACTAAAAAAGTAAACTACATGTCAATATCCATGATGAATATTGATGCAATAAAATACTGGCAAACTGAATCCAATAGCACATCAAAAAGCTTATCCACCATGATCAAGTAGGCTTCATCCAGCGGATGCAAGGCTGGTTCAACATATGCAAATCTATAAACATAATCTACCACATAAACAGAACCAAAGACAAAAACCACAAGATTATCTCAATAGATGCAGAGAAGGCCTTCGACAAAATTCAACAGCACTTTATGCTAAAAACTCTCAATAAACTAGATACGGAGGGAACGTATCTCAAAATAATAAAAGCTATTTATGACAAACCCATAGCCAATATTATACTGAATGGGCAAAAACTAGAAGCATTCCCTTTAAAAAGTGGCACTAGACAAGGATACCCTCTCTCACCACTCCTATTCAATATAGTATTGGAAGTTCTAGCCAGAGAAATTAGGCAAGAAAAAAAAAGGGTATTCAATTAGGAAAAGAAGAAGTCAAATTATCCCTATTTGCAGATGATATAATTGTATGTTTAGAAGACCCCATCGTCTCAGTCCAAAACCTCCTCAGGCTAATAAGCAACTTTGGCAAAGTCTCAGGATACAAAAATCAATGTGCAGAAATTACAAGCATTTCTATACTCCAAAAACAGACAAACAGAGAGCCAAATCATGAGCTAACTCCCATTTACAATTGCTACAAAGAGAATAAAATACCTAGGAACACAACTAACAAAGGATGTAAAAGATCTCATCAAGGAGAACTATAAACCAGTGATCAAGGAAATAAGAGAGGACACAAACAGATGGAAAGACATTCCAGGCTCATGGTTAGGAAGAATCAATATTGTGAAAATGGCCATACTGCCCAAAGTAACTTAAAGATTCAAAGCTATCCCCATCAAGCTACCATCAACCTTCTTCATAGATCTGGAAAAACCACTTTAAACTTCATATGGAACCAAAAGAGAGCCCGCAGAGCCAATACAACCCTAATCAAAAAGAACAAAGCTGGAGGCATCATGCTACCTGACTTCAACCTATAGTACAAGGCTACAGTAATCGAAACAGCATGGTACTGGTACCAAAACAGACATATAGACCAATGGAACAGAACAGAGACCTCGGAAGCAATGTCACACATCTACAACCACCTGATCTTTGACAAACCAGACTAAAACAAGCAACAGGGAAAGGATTCCATATTTGATAACTGGCGTTGGGAAAACTGGCTAGCCATGTGCAAAAAGCTGGAACTGGACGCCTTCCTTACACCTTATACAAAAATTAAATCCAGATGGATTAAAGACTTAAACATAAGAACTAACACCATAAAAACTCGAGAAGAAAACCTAGGCAATACCATTCAGGACACAGGCACAGACAAGAACTTCATGACTAAAACACCAAAAGCAATGGCAACAAAAGCCAAATAGACAAATGGGATCTAATTAAACTAAAGTGCTTCTGCATGGCAAAAGAAACAATCATTAGACTGAACCAGCAACCAACAGAATGGGAAAAAAAAATTGCAATCTACCCATCTGACAAAGGGCTAATATCCAGAATCTACAAAGAACTAAAGCAGATTTACAAGAAAAAAACAAACCCATTCAAAACTGGACAAAGGATATGAACAGACCCTTTTCAAAAGAAGACGTATATGAGGCCAACAAACATGAAAAAATTCTCATCATCACTGATCATTAGAGAAATGCAAATGAAAACCACACTGAGATACCGTATTACCCCAGTTAGAATGGCGATCATTAAAAATTCTGGAGACAACAGATGCTGGAGAAGATGTAGAGAAATAGGAACACTTTTACACTGTTGGTGGGAGTGTAAATTAGTTCAACCATTGTGGAAGACAGTGTGGCGATTCCTCAATGATCTAGAAATGGAAATTCCATTTGACCCAGCAATCCCATTCCTAGGTATATACCCAAAGGATTTTAAATGGTTCTATTATAAAGACATATTCACATGTATGTTCGTTGCGGTGCTGTTTACAATTACAAAGACCTGGAATCAACTCAAACGCCCATGAATGATAGGCTGGACAAAGAAAATGTGGCACATATACACCATGGAATATACTATGCAGCCATAAAAAATGATGATTTCCTGTCCTTTGTAGAGCCATGAATGAATCTAGAAACCATCATTCTCAGCAAACTGACACAAGAACAGAAAACCAAACACCACATGTTTTCACTCATAGGTGGGTGATGAACAATGAGAACAGTTAGACACAGGGAATGGAACAGCACTTATTGGGCTAGGTGGGGAGATGGAGGGGAGGGGAGGGACGGCGGGGGGTGGGGCGGATGGAGAGGGATAACACCAGGAGAAATGCCTGATGTAGGAGATGGGGTTGGGGGGAGGGATGTGCATGTATGTACTTATGCAACAATCATGCAGGGTACAGGATGTGCACCTGTACCCCAGAGCCCAAAGTACAATAAAATATATATATATGTATATGTTCACATACAGGCCAGGCATGGTGGCTTATGCCTGTAATCCCAGCACTTTGGGAGACCGAGGTAGCATGATCACTTGAGGTCAAGAGTTTGAGACCAGCCTGGCCAACATCATGAATCTCTGTCTTTACAAAAAATACAAAAAAAATTAGAGGTGTGGTGGCATGTACCTGTAGTTCCAGTTACTTGAGGAGCTGAAGAGAGTGGATTGCTTGTACCTGGGAGGTCAAGGCTGTAGCAAGCCATTTTCATGCCACTACATTGTAGCCCTGGTGACAAAGAGATACCCTATCTCAAAAAAATAAATAAATAAAAATAAAAACATATGTTCACATATAAAAAATTTGTGTATAACGTGTTAGAAACCATGTTGATATACGTTATATATGAATGTTCATAGAAGCATTATTCATAATAGCCAAAAAGTAGACAACTCACATGTCCATCAACTGATGGTTAGAGAACCAAATGTGGTATATCCATGCCATTCAGTATTAGTCAGCCATAAAGAATGAAACACTGATACATCCTATATCATGGATGAACCTTGAAAACATTAAGCTAAATGAAAGAAACCAGAAATGAAAGGTCGCATACTGAATGATTTCATTTCTATGAAATGTCCAGATTCAGTAAATCTATAGAGATAGCAAGTAGATTCTTGGTTACCAGAGGGTAGGAGAAAGAGAAATTAGAACGTACAGAATTTCTTTTTGGTACAACGGAAATTTCCTGGAATTAGATAATGATGATGATCATGATATTGTGACTATATTAAAAACTACTGAATTGTACATTTACAATTAAAGTGGTGAATCAAAAAATAAAGGTACATTAAAACAAAGGGATGGACAAATATATATCATGTATGCCACATAAATGTTAAGTAAGGGAAAAACTGAGATTGCTATATTAATAGTACACAGAGACTTTAAGGCAAAAGTGATCATTGACAATAAAAAAGAACTTAGCTGGGCGTGGTAGCTCACACCCGTAATCTCAACTACTTAAGAATTTAATTCAACAGGAAGATACACAATAAGATCCAAAATAAAGCAAATTTGACAGAACTGGACAAATTGAGGAATCTACCATCAGGATTATAATTTATAACACACATCTTTCAAAAATTGACAGAAAGAGTAGGAGAAAAGTAAGGAAAATGAATATTTGAACAGTAGAGTTAACAACGTTGATCTAATGCAGGGGTCAGGATACTTTTCCAATAAGAGGCTGGACTGTAAGTATTTTAGATTCTGTGGGCCATATTGCTGCCAGTGTAGCATAAAAGACACCATAAATAACACATAAATAAATTGCCATGGTTGTGTGTCAATAAAACTTTACTGAGAAACACAGGCTGTAGGCCACATTTGGCCTGCCAGCCACAGTTAGCCAACTTCTGATAATAGAGATGTTGGGTACCAGCCTCAACCCTGTATGTGGGTGCCCTTAGTACCAGTGATGACGAGGGATTGAAAAAAGGAATAAAGACAGAGACACAAGAGTAGAATTTACAGCATGGGTCCAGGGGACCACTGCAAGGATGGGAACCACGTTGGCCCCGAGCTCTGGGCTCCAAACATTTTTTTATGTGCATAATCTCGTTGATCTTATGGGTATGGAAGGGGAGAGTGAGGGGGTAGCTAAGATATCACTTGAGAACTTGAGATCCTTCTAAGACTTGCTAAACTACTGCTCTTAGCATTCAACAGCACTGGAGATCCTTCTAAGACACGCCAATCTCTGATTGTTATCAGGGTGTGGCTGCATCAGAAGTAAACTGGATGAGGAGACACCCGGTCTTCCCACACCCAATACACCAAGGGGCTTTTATCTCCTGAGCATTCAGGACATAAAGCAATGAAAATCACTCCATATTCTGAAAACCTAGGCAGAGCCTGAGGCGTTCCTTGATCTCTGCCCAGAAAGGCTTTTCTCCTCCTTGCCAGCTCCCATCTGCAAAGACCCTCCCGGATCTTGTGAGCAGAGGTCGCCTCCCTTCTCAGAGATCTTTGCACAAGCCCTCTTTACGAGGCCCTCGTGCAGTCTCCATGTTGCATTCGTGGGACCAGAGCAGTATTCCCTGCTATGCCATCACCCGGAGGTGTTCCCCAGTGTTACTGTGTATTGGTTGGTCTTTACCTTAGGCCCCTGTTGTCGCTTGATTTCTAATTAACTGCACCAATAATATAGTTTAGTTCGATGTATAAACTGCAGTGTACTCTGAGCCAAGCAAGCTTATAATTATTTAGCTAGAATTAACTTATGTCTCCCCCTGGCCATCTTGACCCACAATATAGAAAAGCTAAAAAACAAGCAAACGAAAACTTTCACCTTAAGAAGTTAGAAAAACAACAGCAAAATAACCTTAAGGAAACTGAAGGAAAGATTTTTTTAAAGAAGCAACAATCGCAGGGCGTGGTGGCGCATGCCTGTAGTCCCACCTACTAGGGAGGCTGAGGCTGGAGGGTCGCTTGAGCCCGGGAGTTCTGGGCTGTAGTGCGCTATGCTGATAGGGTGTCCGCACGAAGTTCGGCATCAATATGGTGACCTCCCGGGAGCGGGACACCACCAGGTTGCCCAGGGAGGGGTGAACCGGCCCAGGTCAGAAAGGGAGCAGGTCAAAACTCCCGTGATGATCAGTAGTGGGATCGCGCCTGTGAATAGCTACTGCACTCCAGCCTGGGCAACATAGCGAGACCCCGTCTCTAAATAAATTTAGATAAATAAATATATCTGCCATAAATAAATTTAAGGCAGCCTGCATTTTCTCCGGTACGGGTTGGGGGCAGGTTGCTAAGGCACCTTTTGCTGGGCCGGGCTGGGCGGGGTACCCAGGATGGGCAGCCCTCTTGACGAGCGGCAACGCTGTTGGTTGAGTTTAGAAAGCTGGAGTCTCTGGACATGGATCGCAGGCGCGCGCAGGGAACTGGGAGGTTCTGGCCGGAGGGAGCACGTGTTGGGGGTCTCGCTCTGCGGTCGGAGACCCCAGGTCAAACCTGTGCTGGCCCTGGCCAAAGAGCCTTCTGCGGGTCAGGCTGCTGTTCCAGCGGCGCCCACAGCACTTCATCTGGGGCGTTTTTCAGTGTAATCCAAACGTCCTTGCCCATTTTCAGGGAAGAACCTTTCCTCCTACTGTCCCCTCCCCACAGATACTTTCCCCACCATCTTCTGGATTTAGTATAATATTTTTGTAGGCTAGAAAGCAGATTTTTCACTTGGGAAGAGACGTCCCATAGTATGGGATGTGGTATGATACCAGCTACTGGTGTATTATATTGTTTAAACCACATGGTTGTTTAAAGAGGTATTTGGCTGCTATAAATAAAATTATGATGAACACGTGTACAGATGTTTGTATGGACATAAGTTGTCATTTCTCTTGAGTAAATACCTAAAAGTGGGATTGCTGGAGTTTTACTACCCTTGGATGCTACTATTGATATGGAAAAGATTGAGGAACAGTTTGCTAATCTACACAGTGTTAAATGTTCCTCGGGAACCAAAGAGCCCAATTACCTTCTTGGTATAGACACATCAAAGACTGGGCAAGCAAAAAAGGAAAACCTGGTTGCTGTTTTATGTTCTAATGGATAAATCCTAATATATGAAAAAGAAAGGTTAAATGTATTACGAGAATTTAGTGGACATCCTGGACTTGTTAGTGGAGTCAAATTTGCAAAATCCTGTGACAATATATATTCAGCATGCACTGATGGCACTGTAAAATGTTGGGATGCTCGAGTGGCCAGAGAAAAGCCTGTTCAGCTGTTCAAGGGTTACCCTTCCAGTATTTTTATCAGTTTTGATGTTAATTGTAATGATCAAATTATTTGTGCTGGTACAGAAAAAGTTGATGATGCATTGTTGGTGTTTAGGGATGCAAGGATGAATTCTCAGGATTTATCTACAACTAAAGACCCACTTGGTGCATATTCAGAGACACATAGTGATGATGTCACTCAAGTACGTTTCCATCCCAGCAATTCCAACATGGTAGTCTCAGGTTCGTCTGATGGCCAGGTAAATGTATTTGATATTAATGTTGATAATGAAGAGGATGCACTGGTTGCAACCTGTAACTCGGTTTCATCAGTTGGTCTGTATTGGTTGGTCTGGGAAAGGTTATAAACAGATTTACTGCATGACACATGATGAAGGATTTTATTGGTGGGATCTTAATCATCTGGATACTGATGAACCATTTACACATTTGAACATTCAGGATGTGAGAAAAGTGGTTAACGTGAAAGAAGATACTTTGGACTATTTGATTGGTGGACTGTATCATGAAAAGACAGATATATTGCATGTTATTGGAAGAACAAACAAAGGAAGAATTCACTTGATGAACTGTACCTTGTCAGGACTGACCCATGTGACTAGCTTTCAGGGAGGGCATGCTGCTATAGTCCGTTCCTTCTGTTAGAATGTGCAAGATGATTCTCTGTTGACTGGAGGAGAAGATGCACAGTTGTTACTTTGGAAACCTGGAGCTGTAGAGAAGACCTTTACAAAGAAAGAGAGCATGAAAATAGCATCCTCTGTGCACCAGCGAGTATGAGTTCATAGTAATGATTCTTATAAAAGAAGGAAAAAGCAGTGATAATCCATTGGTACTTGGTTTGGTATGTTTTATAGTTTCAAGTGATCATTCTTGTTTACATGTTTAAAGCTTTATGTAAAAACAAGCCAGTTAGCAAACAATCCTGGAAAAATATGGTGAGAATGGTTTAATTCAGGTCTTCACATATTCTAGAAAATTTTAAAGCCTCTAAGTATAAAATCAGTGAGTTGAAAGTAAAATTTCTCATTTAAAAACTCATCTGTTAAGGTAGTAAATGCTGGGTTTAAAGAAATAGCTCTGATAAGGACTTTTTAGAGGGAGATACCTGTCAAAATTTAATAAAACAGGTGGTTGGCTGCATTTTTTAAGCCCAGTTTTTTACATTTTAAATTGTCTTTATTGTGTATAAAGCCAGATCAGACTATATTCTTCATTTGAGGAGCATCTATATGTTTAATATACCTACTATATTACATTGGAGTATTTAAATATAAGTATTTTAATGAGTAAATATAATTAAACTTTTTTAGAAATAAAATGATAGGCATCTAAAAGGAGAAAAATATGTTTAGTAAATATTTGCATCTCTAATATTAGTAGTAATCAGGTGTTTTGCTGATTGAAAGGATATTATCTTGCTAAATTGAGACTCAAAGTGAAATACAAAAATGAAAATATTTATAATAGGGAGAAATTCCTATTCTTCCTGTTTTCCAAACCATAAATCTGAGGATAACCTGGACTTCTCTCTTCCCTCTTCTCCTAACCAGTTTTTCACCACGTCCTCTGCCACTTCGCCTCCTAACACCTGTCAGCTATCCTTTTGCCTTTACCTCACCGCTATGACCTTAGAGAAGATGTTCATTATTTCTCATCTGGACTATAAACTAGATCTCTAGCCTACTTCAGTTCATCCTTCTTGCTACTTGTAGGCTAAACATCAAAAACAGGTCTGGGTGGGGCGGGGAAGTGAGGGGGAAAGAAACAAAAACATCTGATGATGCTTCATGCTGCTTAAATTCTTCAGCACATAGATGTTTTGATGGAATACTACATAAACATTTAAAAACATGAAAATGGACTGTGTTTTTCAGTATTTTTAAAATACGAGTGCTACGTAGTAAATGGAGAAACTAGCTTGAAAGATTTCTGGAGAAATCACATTCATAAAACAATTGGAAGTGAAACAATATCAAAACAGTAGGGCTTTTAAAAATAAAAATATTTAAAATTGAAAAGTAATTAATAGTGTTGGAACATTTGAGTGAGAAAATATTCCTGAAAGTAGAACGGAAAGAGACAAAGTGAGAGAAAAGATGAAAGCAACAAAAGATAAACATAGGGGTCTAAAACCAGACTAACAGTTTTAGAAAGTGAAAAAAGTTAAAAGAATAAAGAAATGAAATGGGGGCAGCGGGTTATTAGAAATAACATAAACGGCTGATACAGTTTGTCTGTGTCCCCACCCAAATCTCATCTCGAATTGTGATCCCCATAATCCCCACGTATCTAGGAAGAGATCTGGTGGGAGGTGATTGGAACATGGGGATGGTTTCCCCTGTGCTGTTCTCGTGATAGTGGGCGAGTTCTCACAAGATCTGATGGTTTTATAAGGGCTCTGCTCCCTTGACTCTTGACTCTTTCTCCTGAAGCCTTGTGAAGAAGGTGCTTTGCTTCCCCACTTTGCCTTCCCGCATGATTGTAAGTTTCCTGAGGCCTCCCCAGTCATGCTGAACTCTGAGTCAATTAAACCTCTTTCCTTTGTAAATAATAATAATAATAATAAATAAAATAAATAAATTTTAAAAAGCAACCATTAATGACATAGGAAAAAAATTATACCCTAGAGGATCAACAAGCCAAAAGTTGGTTCTTCAAAAAGACATAAAATTAACAAAATTCTATTGAGATTAATCAAACGAATGACAGTATAAGTGAACAATGGCAGAAATGGAAAAGATGAAACATGTGATAGATGCTTTAGACTTTCAAAAGACCATCTCTGGCCAGGCGTGGTGGCTCACACCTGTAATCCCAGCACTTTGGGAGGCTGAGGCGGGCCAATCACCTGAGGTCAAGAGTTTGAGACCAGCCTGACCAACATGGAGAAACATCATCTGTACTAAAAATACAAAATTAGTGGGTGTGGTGGTGCATGTCTGTAATTCTAGCTATTCAGGAGGCTGAGGCAAAAGAATCACTTGAACCCAGGAGGCGGAGGTTGTGGTGAGCCAAGATTGTGCCATTGCACTCCAGCCTGGGCAACAAGAGCGAAACTCAGTCTAAGAAAAAAAAAAAAGAATTCTGCTGTAGTTCCTAGCCATTGCAGTAAGGCAAAGGACAAGAAATGAAATGTATATAGGTTGGAAAGAAGAAATAAAATCACCCTATCACCCTGTTCCCAAATAGTCTGAATATATACATCCAAAATCCAAAAGACTCTATGGATTAATTATTAGAATTAATAAGAAAGTTTATAAAATTTCTGGACATTAAATGACTACAAAGATCTATTATACTTGTATACATTATCAGCAATAAACAGAAAATAAACTTCTAAAAAAAATCACTTCCTGAGTCCTATTAGTAAATTACATATTTGGAGAAGTTCTGATTGTATTGGATTTTAAATGTATTTTATATAATGTATCCTCTTATTGTCTTTTGAATACCTGCAGTATCTTCAGTTACCTCTTTTTTTGTGATGAGAGAGCCAAAGACCAAAAATAACCAAGATACCATTAAGAAGAAGAAAAAAGATGGTAGGATATTTCTCAAAAGATACAAGAACTGATTATAAAACCATAATACTTAAAACAGCATCATTTTGTTGTAGACCTAGACAATTGGACCAATGGAACAGAATAGAGAGTAAAGAAACAGACATCAAAACAGAATTTCTAAGAGGCTTGGCTTACATTTGGACATTTGATCTATGACAGAGGTAATAATTCATTCCTCGGGACTATACAGTAAACGATCCTGAGAATACTAGTTGTTCGTATGGACAAAATGAAATTTAATCTCATACAAGACTCACAAAAATCAATTCATGGTGGATTAAACCTAAATGCAGGAGGCAAAACTTGAGAGCTTTTGGAAGGTGATAGAAGACGATATGGCCTCATGACCTTAAGGTAGAAAGACTTTCTTAAATGATACATAAGAAAGCAAAAAACATAAAGGAAAAGGGTTATACCTCTCATTTAATTAAAATTAGGAAGTTCTGTTCAAAGAAGGAAGCCATAATTAGGGAAAAGAAAAAAAACCTCACAAACTGGGAGGTGATATTAGCAAACTGTACAACCAATTAAGGACTGTTACTGAGAATATATAAAGAATTAGGCTGGGGCTGAGCGTAGTGGTTCACGTCTGTAATCCCAGCATTTTGGGGGTCCGAGGTGGGTGGATAACGAGGTCAGGAGTTCAAGACCAGTCTGGCCAACACACAGTGAAACCCCATCTCTACTAAAAATACAAAACACTGGGCGGGTGTAGCGGTGTGCACCTGTAGTCCCAGCTACTCAGGAGGCTGAGGCAGGAGAATCACGTGAACCCGAAGTCAGTGGTTGCAGTGAGCCGAGATCACGCCATTGCACTCCAGCCAGGGCCACAGTGCAGACTCCATCTTAAAAAAAAAAAAAAAAAAAGAAGAAGAACTAGGCTGGGTGCCTGTAATCCCAGAACTTTGGGAAGCCAAGGCAGGTGGATCGCTTGA
>PVKP010017124.1:0-46760 GCA_004027715.1 Plecturocebus donacophilus
GCCCGGGGGGGCAGAGGGGCTCAGGGGACACAGGTGCTCAGGGATCACAGATGCTCAAGGTCACAGATGCTGGGGAGACCCAGGTGCTCAGGTGCATCCTCAGGGCATCCACCAACCTTGGGCTTCCCCTTTCACAGAGGGCAGTGCCTGCCACCTGAGCTCCCTGGAGCTCCTTTCTCTGATTTTCTCCATGTTGAGGAAAAACTCTTCCAAAGTGGATCTGCTTTCCAGAGCTGGAAACCACTAAATGAAAGCCTGTTTTGGCAGGTATTAATTTTTTTGACGCCTCAGTAGAATGTTTGGGACTCTGTCAAATATCTAAGTCTCATCAGTTGCCCCAGACCCTCAACACACAGAGAACAAATTAGTCCTTGGAGAGCTGTACTGTACCTGTAGAGGGAAGGATCCCTTGCGGGATTCAAAGAAAGGGAATCGGTCCTTTGCTTTCAGGATCTGCTGAGTGCATGAAAGCCTGAGAACTCAGGGCAGGTGCCCACACAGGGAGTTGATTCTCAGCACCTCCTGGATGTGATAGTCCCAGGCGGAGCCCTAGGAAACCCAGGGCCCTCCAAAGCCTCCGGCTGCCCAGTGCAGCCATCTGACTTGGGCTCTGGTGTCCCCGGTAAACACAGGTAGATGATATATCCAGGATGTGTGTGTCATGGAAGGTCGTGGCAGAGCCCAGATGGAGAGGGCCCAAGTAATCCTGGGGCGTGGTCCCAGGGCGAAGGCAGCCTGATCAGCAGGTAGCCTGATCCCTTGAACAGGTGGGCACACCTGTCCTTGCCTCCACATCACCCCCAGCTGCCTGGTGTGCTTGGGTCAGTGGTGCCACCTTGCCTTTTGCTGCAGGGCTTGAAACATAGATGAGGTTCATTCAGCCAAGTTCAATTCAATTAAAAAGTTTTGTTGAGCTTTTAGGATGTGCAGAGCAGTGTCCTCAGCAATTCAATTATTTGCAGTTTCTTTTGCACAACTAATCTAAATGGAGACTCATTATAAAGGGGAAAACGTAATTGGCAATTTCTAGTTTGCACATACGTGCTCCCAGGTGGTAATTACTACAAGGGAGAACTGTTGGGGAGTTTGAAGGAAGCCACTGCCACCCCAGGCTGCTTCCTGCAGGAGGCCTGTGGATGCTTGCAGTGAGCCCTACCAGAAGCTTTGCCAGCACTTTCATTGACCTGTGAGATCAAGTAGCAGATACTGTGTTATCCCCATGACAGCATTTCAACCTCCATGTGGATTCCTGCACAAAGAACCTCTCTTCTAACCAATGGCTGATGTCATGGGTATCCAGGCGTGCTGCAGATTCACATGGGGACCACGTTCTAAGGGAAGCATAGGAACCCCTGCCAGGTGACACCCTTGTGAGCAAATGGCTTGTGTGCATCCCTTAGGTGGTGAGCATTCAGTTCTTCATGAATAGATATATGTCCATCTTCAAAACAGAAGGGAGAGGGGCTCTTAGGAGCAGGGTCTTTGGCTGCAGAGTTTTGAATCTGAATATAGTTTCTATATGATGTTGCTTTCTGACCTTGAACAAGTTATTGAAGACTTCTGGGATGCCGGAGTCCTCCCATGCAGACTCACATGGGGACCACCTTCTAAGGGAAGCATAGGAACCCCTGCTGGACGACACCCTTGTGAAATACCACAGGCCTTCCGAGGGATGTGCGTGGTCGATAAGCCATGCAAACATAGCCAGCTCGGGCCTAGTACTTCCGTTAACTCTCTAGAAAGGGCGGGGTTTAATGACTCCCTTTATCACTCCACCTGCAGGAATGGATGTTGTGTATCTCCTGAGCCTGGGATGCTGGAGGAGTCATTACTCCCCATCTGAACCATTACTCGTCCGTGTCTGAGGGCCCGTGGTCACTGGCTGGACCGAGGCACAGTCAGGCTTCCCAGATTCCCAAGGGCCAAGGACAGCACCCTTCAACTCCAAGCTCTGGTCCTTGTGCTGCTTCTGGCCTCTCTGCCTAACTAGGGCACAGGCAAGGTGTTGATTTCTGCAGAAACCTCTAGGGACGACCCCCAGCGTTGCTGCAGTCCACAACGACAAAACTTCAAAACCTCTGCAAGCAAGCCCGGAAGAGTCAAGCAGGGTGCAGCCTGATTTCCTGGATTAAGACTCACCTTTTGCAGGCTAAGCCTACACACCACCGACTCTGCACTGCTCCAGATGGTCCAGGCGCGCTGTGCTCACCATTTGCAGGTTAAGTCTACACAGCACCAACTCTGCACTGCCCCAGACAGTCCAGGTGCACTGTGCTCACTACTTGCAGGCTAAGTCTACACAGCATCAACTCTGCACTGCCCCAGACAGTCCAGGTGCGCTGTGCTCACTATTTGCAGGCTAAGTCTACACAGCATCGACTCCGCACTGCTCCAGACGGTCCAGACGTGCTGTGCTCACCTGTGGCTAAGAGCAACAGACCCTGCTATTGTTTGGGTTGTCCTGTGGATGTTACTAGATCAAAGACAGGCTTTAAAGTTTTTGAAAGGGATAAAATATTCAGTGACTATATGAGTCATGTGGTTTAACTTTTGCAATTATTTGTAAGAAAACAGAGTGAAAACTGGGGCAGGGAGTATCCGTCAATCACCAGTCTTTGTCATCGTTGTTGTTGAGACAGATTCTCGCTTTGTCACCCAGCCTGGAGTTCGATGGTACGATCTTGGCTCACTGCAACCTCCACCACTCGGGTTCAAGCAGTTCCCGTGCCTCAGCCTCCCAGGCAGCTGGGATTACAGATGTCTGCCACCACGCCCAGCTAATTTTTTGTATTTTTAGTAGAGACAGGGTTTCTCCACGTTGGCCAGGCTGGTCTCAAACTCCTGACCTCAGGTGATCCACCTGCCTTAGCCTTACACAGTGCTGGGATTACAAGCATGAGCCATTGCACCTGTCCACCAGCTCCTTCTTATATTTTGCCTCAGTGTGAGAGGAGGCTGCATGGACCCCAGCTGCTCAGGCGGTGAGCTGCAGAGGATACCCAGTGAGAGGGGTGTGGATAAACTAGAGGAAGGACTCAGCTGATGATAGACCAGAAGTAACAATATCCACTCCTCCTCCTCCTCCAATGCTGCCCACCTGCCCCGGGGCAAAGGGCTAGATAAACACTCCTTGTCTTCCCACGGAGGGTGGTTACATCCAAGAGAGTTCGTCTCCAAAAATGACTGCATGAACATGAGGAGGAGTTAATGATCAGACCAGGCCTTTAACTGTCGAAATTAGTTTGACTAAAGTGAACTGTATTGATTACTCGGGGAAGTTAAAACCAATCTGCAAAAACAAACAAATCCCAAATAGCCCACACTGGATTATGTTAAAGAAAAATAAACACGGAGGCTGCCGTTTGGATGAATACCTCTAGGCCAACCGCCTGTGGCCATGTAACCAACACTTACGCCATCCTGATTTCCCTGCAAAGGCTGGATTTGACCATGAGACTGACGCTTTGCTTCTGTGTTACATGCTGACGTCGTACACACGTGCTTACACATAGGAGAGGGCCATAGCCTCCTCGGCTTTGCTTTAGAAAGCAGCGCGTCAGGACATGCCTCTGAGGCTCCTCTTGCATTTTTCGTGTGCGGTGTCTTCGGTTCATGAACTGTTCTTTTGCATGCACAGTGCACTTCAAATCATTTTCAGTTTGACCTGACTCTATTTTGGATGGTTGGTGTGTGGTTCTCTTTCCTGCTGGGTGATAGAAAAGGATCAGCATGGCTTATGACTAAGGGACATGATGTAAATTCCACAAGAAGAAAAATCCCACCTTTCCTCTTTGCTCCTCCTTCCCTACCTGGCCCATAGCCCTCAAAGATGCAAATGAATGGGTGAGAGAAACTGAGCGGTAAGGTGAGCGCTCCCACCCCTGCCACACGACGCGGGTTCTCGCCTCACTTCCAGCCACAGTTTTCTCTGCTTTGTGGCTTTGCTTTGAAAGGCAGGTTAAAGCAGACAGCGCCCAGCATGATAATTAAATTATCTGTAGGCTTGGAGTGATTGCACTCGGAGGCAAAAAGCAAGATTCATGATGAGGAGTTAAAAGCCCTTTTCCACTTTGATGTGAACCACCACACTGACATGAAAAATTTGATTAGGATTCAGATGCAGTTATTCTCCAATAATCTCTAATTTAAGAACATGGTATGCTAATTTGTAACTCTAAAGCCAGAGATTCACAAGGATAAGAGATCCTTTAAAAATTCTGAAATCATATTATTACTGAATGGAAGACTACCCCTGATTGATGGCTCAGTATGGAGAAAAAGTCTCCCACTTGCTAAGATTCCTGAAGGTAGCACAGTGACTTCCAGGAGTCCCGTTATAATCTTGCATATTGGTGAGACCCCGGAGAAGTGATGGAAAGAAGAAACTTCCGTGTGAGCTAAAACAAAACTCAAGGAGAGCCCATCACTCTTGCGAAAAGGAAGGAAAAGTCACAGGCTTATAATCGAGTGGTGAAGAAACCGTCAGCAGGGTTGCTGTGTGTGTGCGACGTGGAGAGCTGCGAGGTGACGGGGAGTGGAGCCGGCCGGGACCCACGGCTCCAGGAAGGGAGTTTTCTTGGAGGAGCAGATGGCTCTTTGGATAACGAGACAGATGAATGTTCCTGTCCTGGAAGAGCTTTCCGGAACGGAAAATAAATGATATCCAAGACAGGTGCGCAGATGATGCACCTCTGCAGCGGCGGGTCTCATCATCTCCCATCTCCCTATCCTCGAAAACCAAACTCAGACCCACCTCCCTGTGGCCAGCTTAGGAGAGGGGCTTCCCAGCACGACGGGACAGGGGTCTGGGCGTGAAGACGGTGGCAGTGGGGACCAGGAATGGGTCAGGCCTCCTGCTGGCCTCACACAGGCTGGGGGAGACAGATGCAGGCCTGGAGGACTTGGGGTGGGTTGGGGGGACATGAGCGTAGGGCAGCTAGCTAGACAAGGGCACCCAATTGCGTTTGAGTTTTAGACAATGGATCATTTTTTAGTACAAGTATATCCCACATATTGCATGGGGTGTACTCATACTAAAAAGAAGTGGTTATTTCTCTAACATTCAACTTTCACCCAGGGCCCTGCACTTCTGCTCACTAAATCTGGGGATGAGAGACTGGTGAGGCTCCTGGGCTTGGGTTGGGGGTGGGAAGAAAGAGCAAGGGGCTCCCAAGCCCACGCCTTGCCTGTTGGAGGTCCTCAGGTTGGTGGTCCAGGAGGGCAGCATGGTGGGTCGTGAGAGGTTGGCGGGAACCCTGCAGATAACGGTCAGGACCACCAGCGCTGGAGCTGGGAGGAGAGGGAAGCCGGGTGTGAGCATCCAGGGTGGTGGTCCAGTTGCAAACCTACTTCCCATAATAGGTTTGAAAAATATGTTCCACATTCTCTTGAGGCAAACGTGCAACAAAAATTAACTCCAGGAAACACTTCTACGTCCAGCCAGGTGATTTGGGCCTCATTACACAACAGCTTTTCTGACAAACACTCCTTTACCATGAAACTTTATTCTAACAATAAAATAATAACGGCCAATATTTATCTAATGTTCACTGCGTAACAGGCACTGCGCTCCGTGTCTTACGTATTTCACAGCATTTAATTCTCATAGAAGTCGCCATTCGTCTATTCAGCAATTGCTTACCTGCTGAGCAAACTCCACTCCCGATAACCACAGTGAGCAGAATGGGGGTCGGTCCTCCTGAGGCTCCCAGAGAACACAACCCAACGCCCACCCGCTGGACGCATCTCATCCTCACAGTAACCCTCCACAGTTTCGATTTCAGATAAACAATGCTTGACTTTTCAGTATAAGTATGTCCCAAGATTTTAAGGGACACACATCCCTAAATATTTGCTGTTTATCTAAAATGCACATTTAGCTGGGTGACATTATTAGCTCATTTGGGAAACTAAAGCACAGACAGCCTAGTTAACTTCCCCAGAGTTACACAGCCAGGAAGCAGAAGAGGTTGGCCCTAGGTGTCCTGAGTCCATCTCCTTCACAGTCATGCCGCACGACCACACTGCATGTGCGAACAGATGCAGTCCCACCCTTGGGACCTTGCAGGTTAGGGAGAGACCCACTCTGGTTACAACTATGATGAGGGTGACAAAGAAACTGGGGGCTCTGGAAGCCTGGGGGATTGGGAAGGTTTTCTGGGGAGGCAAATCCCAGGACCTGAAGGCTGGTCGGGAGGAGGGAAGAGAATAACATTCTCGACAGAGGGACTGGCTTGGGCAAAGTCACATGTGGTCGAAAGGCCTCTCCAAGAACAAGTCTGGCTACATAGTTTATGGGGCTCTGAGGGAAAGGAAAAGGCAGAGGTTCTTGTGAAAAAATTTGGGGAATTTTGAGATGGTGACAGCAAAGCATTAAACCAAACACAAGGTCTGTGCTGTGTGCCGGTGTGGCTGTCCTGTCCGGGAAGCAGAGGCAGGCCGGCCTGGGGCAACGGAAGGAGGGATGTCCGAGAGCCCAGCCTGGGAGGCCAGATGGGGGATTTGACGTCAGCCCAAGGGTGATCGGAAGCTATGGGGTTTCCAGCTGGGCGGTGATATGATCAGACTGGCATTTTACAAGATTTTCTGGTTACCGTGTGGAGCGTGGATTGGACTGGATGTCTGGTAATTAATTTGGCAGCTGCCACTGCAGTTAAGGCAGAACATGTCAGTGGCTCATTGGAGGGATGGGGTGGCATTGGAAATGGAGTTGAGGGAAGTGGGTGATTCCAGAGCCACTGCAGGAAGAGCAGCAATGAGGAGGGGAGGCTTGGGCACCCAGGAGCTGTCCAGGGCAGCAGCTGCAGCGCCTGAGAACCCGTGGCAAGAGCAGCTCAGATCGGGAGCTGCAGAGTTGGGACGCAGAGGGCAGGATGGACACGTGGGGCTGAAGGTCCCCTACCTCCAGCACTTGAGGCAGTGCTATGGGTGCGGGTCTGAGAGGAGTTGACCACGTGGACCCTATGGGTCTGGAAGAGGTGCCCAGGGTCCTTAGGAGAGCATAGGTGGTAAGATGCCCAGGATGGAACTCTCCGGACATCCTGCTGTTGGAGACAAGCTGATGGGGGAGAGCAAGAAGGGGCAGCCCCTGAGGGAAGCAAATCAGGAGCTTTTACATTCCTGAATGATTCGTGTGGCCACATGCTGCAAAGACGGGCAGAGGAGCATTTCCGGAGGAGCAGGGAGCCCTGAGTGAGCAGAGTGTGACCCCTGGATGTGTGTCCATCCAGAAATCACGCTGGGCAACACCAGATTTCAGGCATGCTCTGAGTGAGTAGAGAGTGGCCCCCTGGACATCATGTAGAAATCATGGTCAGCAGTGCTGGGTGTGAAGGCATGTCCCGAGTGAGCAGAGCTGGGCCCCCTGGACGTGTGTCCGTGCAGAATCATGCTTGGTGACGCCGGGTTTACAGGCATGTCCCGAGTGAGCAGAGCTTGGTCCTATGGACGTGTGTCCATCCAGAGATCATGCTCGGCAGCACTGTGTATACAGATGGGCCCGGCCAGGCTGGTGCTCGGCCTCCCGCTCACTCAAGAATGACCAAGTCCTTGATGTGCTCCTCTGATGTTCCCATGTCTCCCCTCCTCTTCCTTCTGTACGCAGGGCAGGCTGCCTGTCCGGGCCACGGATCGTGAGCAGCAGCCTCCTGTGCCGTTGCTGGGTTGGGACACTTGATGGCCAGGCTGGGCTCTGTGGCCTCTGCTTGAGACAGGACTGCGCCATCAGCCGGGTCCTGGATGGAGACCCAGCCTGAGAAAACACCTCCTCTTCCCCTAGCTTTCCATGAGGGTGCAGCATTAGTGAGAAGCAAACCCTTATTGATGTAGGCTGTTGAGATCTGGGGATAGTTTGTAAAAAAATGACCTAGACTTTTTAAACCCTGTGTGTTATTTAAATATCATGGATATACAGGAAAAGACAAAAATGACATAGTACCACTAACTAAAGGGAAGACATAGCACTCCACAAATGCAAGGTTGTATGATCTCACTGGTGCGATGGTGGGGTGGATACAATTGCTTTACAATGCAGGGGGCTGCCTGGAGCCATGGGACTGGCCTTGGGGGCGGGAGCCACTCCAGGTGCACCGTCTTCAGGCAGTTACTGAGTTTCTGGGGTTCTGTGCACCAGAGATCTGGAAACAATCTTAGCAACACATCATGGACTCAGATCATACTAAGATACAAGGAAAAGGAGCATTGCTCTGAAGACTGAGAGGCAAGACACCTCTTTAAAAATCAAATATTACACATCAGAAACCCTCAGCGTGAAGAGGTGTGAGCGGACAGAGGCAGAATGGAGCAGGTGTAAGGAGAGAGAAAGGGAGAAGAGGATGTGAGTAAGGCAGGGAGGTAACCAGAGTTGGCAGAAGTCAGAAAAGACAGCAGCAAAATCCAGCATGCAATAGCAGAAATGAGAGCAGCAGAAAGGAACAGAACCCCTGGGGTGGAGAACCGCGCCTGGAGTGTGGAAGCAACGTGAAGGGGCCAGAATCCAGAGAAACAGGAAAGCTGTGCATGCTAAAAGTAATAGAACAGCATTAAGCGAGTTATTTTTGAAATAAAGAGTTGATTGATTGAATAATTGAAAATCCATGAACATAATTCTTTCTATCAGTAGGGTGAAATTCATCATATCAGAATAAAAATCATGAAATTAGATTGCTAAAACTGAAAAAGACATTTGACAAAATTATGCCTCCATTTACAAAAAACATAAGAATCACATATACAAAGTACGTTTACTGTGATCAGAATCATACTTTCAAATAATAGCAAAGAATATGAAACTAACAAAATGAAGAATATGGACCTCCAATTCCAACATGGTGGTCAATATTGAAACGATGGTGGAATTCCCACGAGCAGCCACCCTGGGCTGTGCCAACCGTTCCTCCCCAGGAAGGATCTGGAATGGCAGCCCTGCTGGTCGCTCTGCCAGCACTCACATTCCCTCTCCCGGGAGGAGGGAGACTAATCAGAATAAGGAAAGGGTGAGCCCACACTCTGCCCATGTGTTCCTGATGGTGGAAGATTTCAAAGACGGCTTTTCCAGCACAGACCCTCCTTCTGGCTCTCTCTCTGTCACTCAAAGACCTGCCTGTCTTGATTCCAGAAAATCTCTGACCTCTTCCATTTCACAGGCTCTCTGGGCTGGAACTCCCTGCTCAAACCCCACCCCGCAACGTGTTGCTTAGTCCTGCCCATTTATATTTTATCCATCAGAATCCTGTAGGGAATGAAGGATGAGTGTGAGGTTCAGGCTTCATGTCCACACTGAACCGCCACCCTCCTGGTGCCCAACATGGCACTGATGAGATGCTCCCACAAGTCTAGCTTTTGGGGTCCAATGATGCAGACCTGGAGAAAGCCTTTGGTTGTGGCTGTGGCACGTGACGAGCTTGTGGAGGCAGCTGGTGTTCAGACCTGGCTGAGTGACGCTGGGTCAGACTCATGCTGAAGTAGAGGTGGAGAAAGGAGAAGACATGCGCTGGATTCTGCTGTGTTGCAGGCTCAGGGCTCAGGGCTCAGGGTCGCTGAGTGCAGTGAAGGTTCACTGAAGCCCTGGAGAACTGAGCACTGAGGAAAGGCAGCTTTTGGAGAGAAGAAGGCCATGGTAGAGGTCAGACATCCCCCAAACAGCATAGACCTCAAAAGGTCATGGGTATCAATGAGAGAAGAAACACATGAACGCTCAGACTCTTGATGGGTGACTTCTGTCAGCTTCATTGAAGTTCATAGGTTGTGACATGTAGACAACAAGCACAAACTGACTGGTATTAAGATAAGCCAAAACCCAATCACTTTTTTCCTTTTATCTCATGAGCTGTCTGCCTTCTTTTCCCTAGATAATGTCTGCAACTAGTGACAACACGTTCTACACTTTCTTATATGACAGGTTCTGGATTCAAATTTGCCAAAGATAGACATAAAAAGAGCCGGAAATTTGCTAATCTTCTCTCAAATTTGCAGCAAAGAAGAATCCAACTTGGAGAAAAAATGCAAACATTTTATGTATTCCAGCAAAAGCCAGCACAGCAGATTCCAGCAAATGCTGGCTTGACCCTGAGCAAAGCAGGGCTCTCTGACCAGAACAAGGAGGAAAAAGAGATGCTTTTAGAGTTAGACTTCCTCAGACTTTCTTACAGGGCAAAATAGATTTAATTTTAAAAATTTCCTAATGAACAAGAATTTACATATGGAGGATATGCAATTAAAATCATCTCTAAATCATTAACTTATGTTTTGGAAGTATTTAATACTGTCCCCTAGTCTCCATATCTACTTGCTAAGAGTTTATGAATTGGCATGGCTGGGTGTCATCTGGGATGGAAAATGAGATAGAACACCCATGCTTGTCTTCAGGGATGAGATCTGAACGTGGAGTCAACTTATCTACCACTCTGTTTCAGCATTTCAGACGTTCCTGGAGCAAAAGCAGGACTGTCCTCACCAGCTCTAGGTGGCTATCTGGGAGCAGGGTGAGAGGTCTTGGCATGCACACTGCTGTTTGCCTCCTGTGATCGGCTGAATGTTTGTGTTTCTCCAAAATTCATGTTTTGAAGCCCTCGATGTAATGGTATTTGGAGATGGGGTAGGGAATTAGGTCAGAAGATGGAGCCTCGTGATGGGATTAGTGTCCTCATCAGGAAAGGAAAAGACACCGGGTCTCCCTGGCTCCACCATATGAGGATTCAGCAGGAAGGTGGCCATCTACAAACCAGGAAGAGAGCCCTCACCAAGAACTAAATTTGCAGGCACCTGGATTGTAGACTCTCCAGTCTCCAGAACTGTGAGAAATACATGTCTGTTGTTTAAGCCATGGTATTTTGGTATGGTTGTCTGAGCCGACTAATACACTTCCCCTCCAGAGGCAACCACTGCCCAATTAACCATGGACTAAGGAGTCAAGCTAGACGATTAAGAGAAGAAAAACGTGGGTTTCTGGCCCTCTGGTATTTCATGTTTTTATAAGTACATGTATTTGTTCGTTTTCATGCTGCTGCTAAAGACATCTCCGAAACTGGGAACAAAAAGAGGTTAAATTGGACTTACAGTTCCACATGGCTGGGGAGGCCTCAGAATCATGGTGGGAGGAGAAAGGCACTGCTTACATGCCAGCAGCAAGAGAAAAACGAGGAAGAAGCAAAAGCAGAAACCCCTGATAATTCCATCAGATCTCATGAGACTTATTCACTATCACGAGAATAGCACGGGAAAGACCAGCCCCCATGATTCAGTTACCTCCTCCTGGGTCCCTCCCACAACGGGGGAATTCTGGGAGATTCAATTCAAGTTGGGATTTCAGTGGGGACACAGCCAAACCATGTCAGTCTCCTCCTAGCCCCTCCAGATCTCATGTATTTCACATTTCAAATCCAATCATGCCTTCCCAACAGTCCCCCAAAGTGTTAATTCATTTCAGCATTAACCCAAAAGTCCACAGTCCAAAGTCTCATCTGAGACAAGGCAAGTCCCTTTTGCCTATGAGCCTGTAAAATCAAAAGCAAGTGAGTTGCTTTTGCAACAGAGGTACAGATATTAGATAAATACAGCCATTCCAAATGGGAGAGATTGGCTAAAATAAAGGGTTTACAGGGCCCATGCAAGTCTGAAATCCAGCATGACAAATTTTAAAGCTCCAAAATGATCGTCTTTGACTCCAAGGCTCACTTCCAGGTCATGCTGGTCTAAGAGGTGGGTTCCCATGGTCTTGGGAAGCTCTGCCCCTGTGGCTTTGCAGGACACTCCCTCCCTTCCACTGCTTTCAGCGGCTGGCATTGAGTGCCTGTGGCTTTTCCAGGTGCACGGTGCAAGTTATCAGTGGATCTACTATTCCGGGATCTGGAGAACAGTGGCCCTCTTCTCACAACTCCAGTAGGGACTCTGTGTCGGGGCTCCAAGCCGACATTTCCCTTCTTTATTGCCCTAGGAGAGGTTGTCAGTGAGGGTCCTGCCCCTACAGCAAACTTTTGCCTGGGCAACGACTTCTGAAATCTAGATGGAGGTAGATTCCCAAACCTCAATTGTTGACTTCTGTGCACCTGCAGGCTCAACACCATGTGAAAGCCGTCAAGGCTTGGAGCTTGCACCCTCTGAAGCCACAGCCTGAGCTCTACGTTGGCCCCTTTCAGCCACAGCTGGAGGGGCTGGGACACAGGGCACCAAGTCCCTAGGCTGCACACAGCACAGGGACCCTGGGCCTGGCCCAAGAAACCACTTTTTCCTCCCTGGTCTCCAGGCCTGTGATGGGAGGGGCTGCTGTGAAGGTCTCTGACATGGCCTGGAGACATTTTCCCCAAGATCTTGGGGATTAACATTAGGCTCCTTGCTACTTATGCAAATTTCTGTAGCTGGCTTGAATTTCTCCTGAAAAGATGAGTTTTTCCTTTCCACTGCATCGTCAGGCTGCAAATTTTCTGAACTTTTATGCTGTTTCCCTTTTAAAACGGAATGCTTTTAACAGCATGCAAATCACCTTCTGAATGTTTTACTACATAGAAATTTCTTTTTTTTTTTGTTATACTTTAAGTTCTGGGGTACATGTGCAGATCGTGCAGGATTATTACGTAGTTATATGTCTGCCATGGTGGTTTGCTGCATCCATCCCCCCATCATCTACATTAGGTATTTCTCCTAATGTTATCCCTCCCCAATCCCCCCATCCCCTGCTATCCCTCCCCTAGCCCTCCCACCCCCAAACAGGCCCTAGTGTTTGATGTTCCCCTCCCTGTGTCCATGTGTTATTATTCAACACCCACTTACGAGTGAGAACATGCTGTGTTTGGTTTTCTGTTCTTGTGTCAGTTTGCTAAGAATGATGGTTTCCAGCTTCATCCATGTCCCTACAAAGGTTATGAACTCATCGTTTTTTATGGCTACATAGTATTCCATGGTGTATATGTGCCACATTTTCTTTATCCAGTCTATCATTGATAGGCATTTGGGTTGGTTCCAGGTCTTTGCTATTGTAAACAGTGCTGCAATGAACATAAGTGTGCATGTGTCTTTGTAGTAGAATGTTTTATAATCTTTCGGGTATATACCCAATAATGAGATTGCTGGGTCAAATGGAATTTCTATTTCTAGGTCCTTGAGGAATCACCACACTGTCTTCCACAATGGTTGAACTAATTTACACTACCACCAACAGTGTAAAACATTCCTATTTCTCCACATCCTCTCCAGTATCTGTTGCCTCCAGATTTTTTAGTGATTGCCATTCTAACTGGTATGAGATGATATCTCAATGTGGTTTTGATTTGCATTTCTCTAATGATAAATGATGATGAGCTTTTTTTCATATGTTTGTTGGCTTCATAAATATCTTCTTTTGAAAAGTGTCTGTTCATATCCCTCACCCACTTTTTGGTGTTTTTTTTCCTTGCATATTTGTTTTAGTTCTTTGTAGATTCTGGATATTAGCCCTTTGTCAGATGGGTTGCTTACAAAAATTTTTTCTGATTCTGTTGGTTGCTAATTCATTCTAATGATAGTTTCTTTTTGCTGTGCAGAAGCTCTTTTTAATTAGATCCCATTTGTCTATTTTGGCTTTTGTTGCCATTGATTTTGGTGTTTTAGTCATGAAGTCTTTGCCTATGCCTATGTCCTGAATGGTATTGCCTAGATTTTCTTCTAGGGTTTTTATAAATCATCTCTTTCAAGTTCAAAGTTCCACAAATCTTCAGGGTAAGGGCAAAATGCTGCCAGTCTCTTTGCTAAAACATAACAAGAGTCACCTTTGCTCCAGTTCCCAACAAATTTCTCATCTCCATCTGAGACCACCTCATCCTGGACCTTATTGTTTATATGCCTATTGGCATTTTTGTCAAAGTCGTTCAGCGAGTCTCTAGGAAGTTCTAAACTTTCCCACATTTTCCTCCCTTCTTCTGAGCCTTCCAAATTGTTCCAGCCTCTCGCTGTTGCACAGTTCCAAAGTTGCTTCCACATTTTTGTGTATCTTTTCAGCATCGCCTCACTCTACTAGTACCAATTTACTGTATATTACTTTGTTTCCATGCTGCTGATAAAGACATACTTGAAACTTGGAACAAAAAAAAAGGTTTAACTGGACTTACAGTTCCACATGGCTGGGGAGGCCTCAGAATCATGGTGGGAGGTGAAAGGCACTTCTTACATGGTGGTGACAAGAGAAAAATGAGGAAGAAGTGAAAGTGGAAATCCCTGATAAACCCATCAGATCTCATGAGACCTACTCACTATCATGAGAATAGCACAGGAAAGACTGGCCCCCATGATTCAATTACCTCCCCTGTGTCCCTCCCACAACACAGGATAATTCTGGGTGATACATTTCAAGTTGAGATTTGGGTGGGGACATGGCCAAATCACACCACTACATTTCTGTGTCACTTCCTCAAAAGTGGCAATGTTAGGACCATATTCCAGTTTTTCTTTTCCCTTTCTGCCTCCACCTCCTCTTTGAAAGAGATAATGGTTTTCTGGTAGGGATATTGGAATCAACTGTCCACTGGGCTACATGGAATCTCCACCTGCCTTGACTATCTCAAACATCTGCTGTGTGTGGTGGATGAGGCTGTGAACATCTTCATCTGTGAAGGCCCTGAACTATGAACCTCTTCACGGGTTCTACCATATCCATCTTCTCTGGATAGAAACCCACACTTATGTCAACTGCTCTCTTGAGCATGAAAGAAATGCACCTTTGCTAGTGGAAAGTTTTCAACCTGGGTCTGGATTTTTCATTTCTCTTTACAAGGTGAATCATTCCCCTCAGTTGTACACAGACAGTGACCTTCTTTTCTGGAGTTCAGACTCAATATTGGTGCATATATAATATCTCCAGGTTTAGAGGTTGTTTCGTTGGAGTTGTGGGAAGAGAGGTTGAGTGAAGCAGTGTTTACTGAGCTGAAATTGAGGAATTACAAGGAAAGAGTAAACAATGCTACCTCTGGAAATATGTAGTCTAATGTGCAGATATTTGGGATCTACAGAAGAAAGCATGTTTATATGTTCCAATAGTTTATAGAATGGGGGAGTACACAGAGGAGGTTGAGGAAAATAGTATTTTTGAATAAAAATGTCATGCTGTGCTTATTCAAATTACAAAATTAATATGTATTCACAGCAAAAACTGGAAAAATATATTTTTAAAAATTTACAAGCACTAAAATAATTAAGCAAATAGAATTTCTTTTGGTGATACTGCCCAGGAGTATGTGTTTTTAACACTTTGGGGTAAGACTTTTCAGCTTGTTTTTGTGACCATCATTTTATTAGTTATCTTCTGAAAAAATAAAAATGGTTATAATAAGATGTATGCTTTTGTACATTAGACAAAATATATACAAGAAAAATACTAACCAAAAGAAAGCTATGGTGGCTATTTTATCAGTATACTGAATTAAATTGCATTTCTAATGCCAACAACAAACACTTAGAAAATATATCTGTGAAAATATCCAAGGGATAAATATAAAAATATGTGTAAAAAATTATGAAAATTTATTTTAAAAGTCATTAAAGAAAATCTATGTAAATAGAGAAATATACCATGTGCATGGATAGGAAGACTCAATATTATAAAGATGAATTCCCAAGAAAATGAATTTATATTTTTAAAGCATTGTGAATTTTTTATATGTCAAATAGTGTTCTCATACAGTATGATTTAATAGGTTTATAGAATTCTGTTATATAGCTATACCATAATCTACTTAAGCATTCTTCTATTGCTTAATATTAAGATAATTTTTCTATTTTTCATTCATGTAAACTGTATTGTGTTGAAAATCCTAGAATATAATTTATCAAATATATTCTAATTATTTACTTGGCATAAATTCTTAGAAGTAACATTGCTAGACCAAAGGACGTAAAAATTTTAAATAGTTTTTTCAATTTGCCCACCAAAAATACCTTACTCAATTTTTATCTCTCCTATAAGTGACTAAGTTTGCCCATTTCTTCACATCTTCACACCCTGGGTGCCATCATTCCATCAATCTTGGTTAATGGGGCAGGCAAAATGTGTCCATTTATTCACTGGTAGATCATGCCCTCTGTGGGACCAGGAAACATTCCAGCATAATGTCTGGCAAACATTTGGTGCATGAGAAATATTTTTGAATAAAAGAATGGAAGGCAAAATTGAGATTGAGGAAGAATTGTAATACATTTTTTACTAGGTACTGATGAAGGAGAGGAAGCATATATATTAACTAGCATTTATTTCAGACTATCCAGATACTAGCAATACAGCGTATAAGAAACCAAAACATTCTCTAGCGGGAAAGCAGCAGAGTGTGGTGGAAAGATCAATAAAACAGGATACTCCCCATCACCCTGGCAAATCGGTTCTTCAATATTCAACATTCTCTATTGAAGAGGAAAGGAATGAAAATAAATGATCTCACAGATCCACTTTACTCTAAAATTCCATGTTTCATCTACGATTCTCATTTCATCTTCATATTACAGTCTAAGGAAAATTATAAAATCACAAAGGAGTGATTAATACAACCTGCAATACTCAGACTCCCTGCAAGTATTGGGCAGCTGCTAACGTGTGCACTACGCATTGGGCCTAGCTTTCGGTTATTAAATAGAATGATCCAAAGCCCTGGAAAGTTCCTGCTTTCCTCATCGGGCTTCCATTTTCCCTTTATTGAAGTGGATTTGAGTGATGGGGTCTGAAAACTGGTGCAGCCTTGGAGAATAAGCGCGGACTGCCTGCACAGAGTTTTTCTGTTTTGTAAAGTAAGTTGCTGGTTTTAGTGTTTCTCCATGTTTTATGACGCCCAATAAGAATCTGGGTCTAATTTTATGATCACATCTACTACGGTTTACTTTGCTTTCAGAAGGCCAATATCACCAATTTATACTTCACATTTTATCGAGCTTCTTTGGCATAATTGTAGACAAATTTATGTATGCATAAACAATATGCATCTGACGATAATTCTTAGTTTTAATACATTTTAAAAAGTTAGATCTTACACAAGATGAGTGCCTGTTTTTCTTGACAACTCATCAGTGCCTTAACTTCTGGAAGCCTCTTGGGCATCCTGAGTACGGTGTACCGTGAACACTGAAAACTAGAAGAGCCCTGCTGAGCAGGTCAGAGGGAAGTCAGTCCTCCTCCAAACCCCAGGTGGGGAAGCCGTGATCAATATAGTTGAGACATTCTTTCTCAAACATGTTTCTAATGACAGTGGGGATTAGTTAATTAAACTGAGATTCTTCGTGACTGTCAGTGTGAAAGGGTTAATCTTTACTTGTTGCTTCAATCTAGTGTGTGAACAATTTTGCCCAACCCAAAGAACTCAAACCCGGTCTTCTCCAGCGTGGGCTCTGCCAAGCATCTGTCCTTATTCATGGGCACGGCTGTGTCCCTGTCCATAAGCCCATGTGTCCCCCAGCCCTTTCTCTGTGTTCCTGAAATGGTTTCACATCCTGTGACCTCATTCTGCTCATTGGCCCGTGTTTGTAATCAAGTTATTAACGAAGCTCTCACAAAATCCAGTGATGGGACCCAGCTCTGGCTCCCTGAAAGCACCCGTGGTTCACCTGGGAGCTGTCATGCTGGCTTCTGGAGCGCACCTTTTTCTAGTAACTGATGTGGGAAGTGTGCGTTGCACCTCACATCTTGGAACCTTGCTGACACAAATGGCTAAATTGGCAAAGTGCAACGTGGTTTGTGCTGCTGCTCGGTGAAGATGTGGTAGCTAAAAATCAGAAACCACACCTAAAATATCCTGTTGAGGTTTTCACTTTTTAAATGCCACTTTGCCTTTAGATAAGCCTTCTGCAAACTAAAATTTAATGAAAGACCTTGTAACTAGAGGACCAAGTGAGAAGACCCTATAAAAATGCCCTCTTTGAACCAAGAGAAACTTCCAGTCCGAAGCAGAATCTTATCTCTGTTTTTGTCACTTAGAAGAAGCATAATAGATACAAACTCTGAAAATGTTAAAACTGCTAGAAAAAGGGTATGGATTACTGATGGCTGAGATAACATCATAGATCAATATGGTAATTGCAATTCAATAAAGAAAAAAAAAATGGAAACCTCCTGCTCTGAGAAGCTTCACGCTGAAGCACTGTGTCCATTTAATCATTTTCCAATCTGTTTCTCTTGTAAAATTCATTACTTTTCATGGAAACAAATATCTGTCAAAATATCATATTAGAATGGCATTTGAAGATTTTTATGTCCTTAGCAGTAATGACTTCACATCCTTATTCCTTTTGGAAGGAGAGTGGATGAGTCTCTCCGAGAATGCCCTCTTGATCTTGGGGCCGTTTTCTTGTCATCAGATAGTAACCATCCTGAATTGGTTTGGGGTGCCCTACTGCTGGGCTGTGACCAGGCTCGTACAGCCAGAAAGTTACTGCAAGAGAAATCAGAACAAGCCTAACTGCACTTTTCAGGGCAAATAAAGTCTTCAGACGAGAGGCAAAGTGTTCTATTACCACTCATAAAAAGTGCCAGGTCTTTAATATATGGCTGTGCTAACATGTTCATTAGGGGAACTGGCTGTAATGGAGCAGTGGAGACTGTGAGCTCAGGCACTTGTTTCTGCCTTTTGATATTTGTCTCACAGTTTAGTAGCAAGAAAGCATGAAGGAATGAGAGATGAGAGTACAATCTGAAGATGACCTCTGTTGCCCCTGAGCTGCCTCAACTCTCTACACATGCCCTGGCCTGGTGCAGGTGGGATTGTAGATCTGTGGTCTGAAGCTGGGATTCCCAGCCCCCTCCTGCCCGTCTTGGCCCCGTTCCCACTCTGTCTTCCCCACCCTCTCCTCCTAATACACTCCCTGCTGTGGACAGGAGTGAACTTGCAGACTCGCATTCAGCTTGGTGCTCTTTATGACACCTGCCCCCAGGGCGCCCTAACTGTTGGGTTATCCCACCCCGCCGTTTAGGATGAAAGGAGTCTCAGCTTTCCATCTGGAACTCATGAATGGTCAAACCTCTGCATCCTCAGGCTCAAAGCCTTGTGGACTGTTGGGGTGGCCAGGGATCTTCACCTGCTGTGAGGACTGACTTCCAGGTCTCCCCAGACTCTATCCCCTTTCCTCCACGTTCATACCCCATTGAATCAGCCTTTTCAATCACTCTGTTTTCCACTCACAGCCCTAGACCCCCAAACACTTTCATGAAAATAGCAGTGGCTTGTTGTTTTGAGTCACTGCTCCTCTGAAAGCAATTGTAGACTTCATTTAACCAACCGATACTTATGCTCAGCCACAAATTTACAGTCAAACTGTTCTCTGTCCTTTTCATAAACACATTTCAATTGAAAATGCACAATTTCAGACTCGAGGTGAGACAAACCATCCAGCTGAACTTAAATGGAAATAAAGAGAAACAAAGCATGGTGGCACACTGGGCAATAAGAAGACATCTAAATTTATCCTGAGGACCGGAGGCAAAGAGTGAGATTTACTACGCTCATGGAGACGGGCACGTTTCACAGTCTAAACCGGAGCCCTGTGGGATTGGTAATGGAGGGAGTGAGAGCTGTGTACTCTGGTGGCCTCCCGGGGGAGGTTTTCTGCTGCACAGTGAGCAATGACTCATCAAAACCGGTCGCCACAAAGAGGGAAGCTTTCTGCAGCGCCATCACTGCATCACTGCAGTTGCCTTTTGAGTGCCTTCCAGGGGGTGTCTGGTGTGAGCCTGGCCTGGCTGGAGTTTTCAGATTCAGTGCATTCTTGGCTGGTGATATCCAGAGATGGTGAAAGGTCTAAGACAGTCACTAACTCACGTATACACAGGGATAAAACATGACCAGATCTCATGTGGTTAGGGCTGTGCTCTTCACACTACGAGATTGTGTGGTTGGCTCTAGGAACCTCCTCAAGGAGGCGTGGGAATTGGTGGGGATGGCGGGGTCTGTGCAGGAACTCATGGAAGAATTAAAAATTGTGGTCTTTATTCTAACAATGGGAAGTCACCTTAAGGGTCTGTAAAAATGGGAAGGATTGTAAGCAAGAAGGCAACATGATCGGTTTTGACTTTTTAACTTATTATGTATTTATTTAGAGTCAGGGTCTTGCTCTGTCACCTGGGCAGGAATGCAGTGGTGCAATCAGTCATAGCTCACTGCAGCCTCAAGCTCCTGGGCTCAAGCGATCCTTCCGTCTTAGCCTCCCAAGAAACTGGGATGACACGCATGAGCCACTGGTGACAGCTGCCTTTTTCTTCTTAATTTTTTTGGTATTCTTTTACACTAAAACTTTTTGTATTATGTTGCACAGGCTGATCTTGAACTCCCAGCCTCAAGTGACCCTCTTGCTTTGGCCTCCCAAAGCACTGGATGAGGAACCTCTCGCTTCCTCTTTCACCGTATGAGCCACTTGCTTCGTGAAGTTTCATGAGGCCTCACCAGAAGTGGATGCCAGAGACACGCTAGTACAGCCTGCAGAGCCGTGAGCCAGTCAAACCTCTTTTATTTATAAATTACCCAGTCTCAGGCATTTCTTTATGGAGAAACAAGAACAGGCCAACACAGGAAGTAATCTCTCCAGGGCTTGGTTCAGGATTACCTTTGGTGGTTGGATAAAAGGGAAAAAGAGGAGTTTGCAATGGATTTTAGAGTTCTGGTTTGTTCAACTGATTGTATGGTAGAGATACTCCCTAGAAAAGAAAATGCTGGTTGGACCAGGGTTGAAGGAGAAGATTGTGAGTTAATTTTTTAATATGTTGAGACTGAACATCTCGCAGAGATGTCCAATGGCTGTTCGATGGATACAGGTATGGAGCTCAAAGAAGTCTTGAGTGAAGATAGAAACGTATGCTTGATTGCAGGTGGCAATTAAAGTCATGGAAAGAGATGGGATTTCCTAGAGAGGCTATAAATAGAGGGAAGGAGCCTTGAGGGTCTTTGATGTCTGGTGGCCTGATGAAGAAGGGAGAGTCTACAAATGGAGAGAGAGCAGCTGAGGTGTGTGGGAAGATGGGCTGAGTTATGCCATCCCAGGAAGAGTCTCCACAAAGAAGGTCAGCAGTGGAGAGTGAGTGCTGCTGAGGGGTCAAGTACAAGGGACACAGAAGAAAGCCACTCAGAAATGTCACCATCCCTGTGATTTTTACAATGACTCTTTCCATGGAGTGATGAGGGCACACGATTGATGGGGACCAGTTAGGAATGAATGACGGGTGAACAAATGGAGGCAGGGTGGTAATGATGAGTCCACTGGAGTTTAGCTTACACCTAGATGAATGTGGCCTAGTTCTATCACCACCTCCAGTGCAGAAGAATGTGGATGGAGAGAAGGTCCATCGGTCAGTCCACCCTGGCAGGAGCTCATGCCTTCTTGGGAGAGTCACTCTCTGCACAGCGGTGTGTCGTCAGCAGGCCGGCAGGCATCACCATGGGAGCAGAGACAGGAGCCGAGGGGCCAGCTTCTTCATAGGGCAGGGGTCTTTGGAGAAATAGTGGAGAAAAATAAAACTGAGTTCCCTTAATTAGATGATCTTAATATCCTAGGTGGGTGTTTCCTAGTCTTGAATATCTAATCAACCTTCTCCTTATTCTCGCTCTACTTCTCAATGTAAATCAATAAAGGCAAATTGAGAATCATAGGAAGCAAATTGTTAAAGCAAATGGAAAGCACTGTGGCCTGTATTACCATACTGGATCTCAAAGCAGCCCCACCTGCAGACAGGACTCCGCAACGGAAAGGATGTGTTTTTCAAATTTTATGGAGCTGCTGGGTGGCAGGATCAGACCTTGGGACCAAGTGCCCTTTCCAACAAAGAAATGACCTCTCCCCAGTCAAACAGGATGCCCAGGCCAATGAGGCCCCATGGAGTGCCCTAGCCCTCTCTGCTCTGGTAGAGGACTGCTGGGGTCCATTTGGGAGACACAGGCCCTCAACACCAGCTTCTGTCATCTGGGAGGAGCCCTGGAGACTGCCTCCATCCTGGTCTTGCTTGTGCTACAGTGAGCTGTGGTCCCTGTACTCCTTGCCTGAGCTGGCAAGGTGCTCCCGGGCTTCCTCAGTGGAGCATGATCTTCCCCTGAACTGGCTTTTGCTCTGATGCCAGCCAAGACCTGCTGCTCAGGCCCATTCTCAGGGACCTGCTCCATCTACTGAGGCTCCCTGAACACTCAGTGGGGACCCTTGGAGAAACACAGCTAGAGAGAGGTGGTAGGCACAGGTGAGTTTCCATTCCTGATACCCAAGGACTGAGCCACACAGCCATTTGGGTTCCACCTCTTGGTTTGGCAGTTCCTGAGCTCCTCACCCATGCACACCCTGAGAGGGGCAGAGAAGGCTCTGAAATAAGGACCTGGTTCTCTAGGGACAGAGAGAGACACAGCGCCAGTCCTCCAAGAGCCTAGCTCAGAGGGCCAGTGGGGGCATGGTGGCTCACACCTATAATCCCAGCACTTTGGGCAGACAAGGCAGGTGGATCACCGGGGTTAGGAGTTCAAGACCAGCCTTGCCAACATGGCGGAACCCCATCTCTACTAAACATACAAAAATAAGCCGGGTGTGGTAGCAGGTGCCTGTAGTCCCAGTACTGGGGAGGCTGAGGCAGGCAGGAGTATCGCTTGAACCAGGAAGTGGAGGTTGCAGTAAGCCGAGATAGGGCCACTGCACTCCAGCCTGAGCAACAAGAGCGAGACTCCATCTTAAACAAAAAAAAAGTTCAGGGTGATTCAGGCGCCTGAAGGCAGAGGCAATGGCCCACTAGTTAAGGGAATGAGACGAGTCAGAGCATGGAGTCCACACACAGGCCACCTGCTCTCAACATCTTCCAGGACTGCAGACATCGATTCAGCCCAAGCAGTGGGTTCTGGGGATGGGGAGTTGTGAGAGATTAGTTAGCAGAAGCAGGTAGCCCGTGAGAAGAAGCAACAGGACCTGAGTGTGGAAACGTGAGTGTGGTCAGGTCAGGGCGCCTTGGCCATCAGACTGAGGAGGTTCCATGGGAAGGTGAGGGGCTCAGCTTCCTCCGGAGGCTACAGAGACCTGGGTTCCCATCTACTTCCACCAGTGGAAACATGATTCTGAATAGGGATCATGCCTTCAGTGTCTGTGACTCCCTTGGTCCCTCTGCAAGACGGCAAGATCACTGTCATGTGGGAGAAAATGGAAAGCAAATGTGATGTTAACAATGTTTCATTCCAAGACACTGGGGACCTCTGACCTGGGGCGGGAGGATCTTCCTGTCTGCACCCATCATTTCATTTTCGTCTCTCTTTTGAGTTCAGCCATAAAGGGTGGGGATGAACACCCACTGCCATCTGCTCCAGGTGACTTGGGAATGGCAGTGCAAGTTTCTTGCAAAGTTGTCCCTGGGTTGCAAGTTTTTGTGCCAGGGTGATCTCAGGACATTCTTCCGTGTTCACAGTCAGGCCTTACTGCCTCCCTTAATATGCTCCACTTAAGGCAGCTTTCACGGAAAGTCTTCATTGGCAATTGACACATGACTAAAGGAATTCCAAAATGAATGTGCTCTCTCCGAAGCAGAACGTCTGTCAATACTTGGCTCCAGATCTCAGGCACAGCCCCTGGAACTTATACAATTTATGAAGGCTGTTATTATTTCATTTCTTCGGAGTTCCAAGACTTGCAGCTTAATAACACGTCATGTAGCTTGTGCCACTCTGCATAACAGGCTGTGGCAGCCCGGAACACATTTTGGAAGTTTACTCGGTGTGACAAGAACGAATATAAAATTATTTGCAATAGATATGCCAATAAAAAGGAAAATTTTATTTCCATCATGAAAGATCTCTCCCATGGCTCTGGCTGTCACTCAGTGATGGGAGGATATCTGGGCAGAATCCCCGACTCTGCTCCGGCATCAGCCTTCCAGGACAAGCCTCACAGTCTCTTCTTTAGAGAGTGGGGCTGGCAGCAGAAACACTTTGACATTCACTCCATGAGAAGGAGGTCTTTGGGCCCTTCCCTTGAATCTGGGTGGAATCTGGAGTGGCTTTGACTAGTAGAATAGAAGGAGGGGGCCAGGCCTGAGCCTTACGAAATGGCAGCGTTCACTTGCTGTCTCTTGGACACTCCCTCTGCGGGAAACCGGCTGCCTGTATTAAACATCTGACTACATTAAGCTGCCATGCTGTGAGGAAGCCCAGCTGGCCCTGAGGGTGGCCTTGTGGAGCGAGGCCAAGCAATTTTATTTTATTTCACTTGTCTTCAACCATCAAGCAAGGGTGCTTTGCTTTATGAAGTTTGCTATAAATTGCCTCTGCCAGTGAATTAGAACCCCTCTCCTGGGCATGGTGAGTAAACCAACAAGCTTTTTTTTCTTGTAGACATAAACCAGCATTACCTTCGGTCAAGTCTCCTTTCCTGAATTCCAGGTGCTCGGCCTAGTTGGCCCATCTGAAACAGGACATCTCTTCCCACATTGCTAAGGCACCAATGCTTAGTTTTTCTCCCATTTATCCATTCATTCACTAAATGTCTATTTTTTATCTATCTGTTATCCATCTAGTCCATCTGTCTCTACCCCCTCTCTCTTTCCTTTTTATCCTCAGATCTCTCTTTTCTTCTGTCACCTACCTTATTTTTCTCTCTCCTTCTGTCCTCTCTCTCTTGATCTCTCTCCATATATATATATATTTTTAATTCTCCTTGTGCCAGCTGGATAATGCAGGGGCCTGGAGGTGGAGTGGCCTCAGATAGCTCCAAGTAACAACGGGATGGAAGAATAGATGAGGATATGCATTCCAATGTGCAAACCCTCTGGTTCGTTATCTACGCATAAAACAGACAAAAACAGATAAAATTTGATGGAATGAAGTAACCAACATTTTACTAGGCTTGCATTTCTGCAGTTCCAGAATTTGGATGCAGCACAGCCTGGATCCTCAGTGGACTGGCTGGATGGGCTGGAGCCAGCTGAGTCTGCTCCACTGAGCTCACATATCTTTGGCTTTGATACTCCGACTGGTGTGTCTGGAGTTGGAATGTCCAAGATGTGCCTGGCTCCTGACTGGGATGGCTGGAACTGCTTGTGCTGGCTGGCACCGCTACGAGGCCTCTCCTGAGGCTAATTAAGCTTCCTGGGAGCATGGCGGCTTAGTGTAGTCAGACATTTAATGTGGGATGGAGGGGCTTCTCCCAGAACAAACATCCTAGAGACAGCAAATGAAAGCTGCCATTTCTTAAGGCACAGACTTATCTCTCTCATTGTATTTCACTGGTCACAGCCATTCCAGAACCCACCCAGATTCAAGTGGAGGCACCAAAAATAAAAAGTGAATACTGGAGTGAGTGTAAAAGAGAATGCAGTCATCTTCAAAATCTGCCACAGCAACTCCTCCTGGGTGACCTTGAGATTCACTGGCTGGTATAGAGGCCATGGAAATTGGTCTAGGTGAAGATGAACAAGAAGGAAAGAGGGAAAATTCTAGATTATCTGGAGGGTTAGAACCTCCAGGGAAAGGTGTCAAGGGAACCAAAGTGAATTACACCTTACTGATGCCAACACATTATTAAATAGCAGCCCATACATATACCCTTGAAACTTAATGCAGTGTTTCAGAATTTAATTTCTAGTTTTAGGAATCAAAGATTTAAAAAAATTATTGGGTCTAATCCTTGGGTGGGGCAGCTGAATGCAGAGGGAGGTGCAGATGGAGCCTGATGTGAAGTCCTCAGCTAAGTCCTACTGTTAAGGACTTCTTAGCTTCAACCAGGTGCGGTGGCTCATGCCTATAATCCTATCACTTTGGAAGGCTAAGGTGGGTGGATAACTTAGGCTTAGGAATTTGAGAGCAACCTGGGGAATATGGCTACACCCTGTCTCTACAAAAAACACAAAAATCAGCCTAACATGGTGGTGTGCACCTGTAATCCCAGCTACTCCAGAGGCTAGGTGGGAGAATCACTTGAACCCAGGAGGTCGAGCTTGCACTGTGATTGTGCTGCTGCCTTTCAGCCTGGGTGACAGAGTGAGACCCTATCTCAAAGAATAAAGGAGTAAAAAATAATGAAACATAAAAACCAGCCTTATTATTGATGATGCCTTTGTTGTGAGACCGCTGTTGTGAACATGCGGGAAAATTCCCCTCCACATTCAGTACCGGGAAGGTGACTCTCTTGGTGGGACTCTGTCCCCTTCATCAGGCCTGAGGGTCCTGTGGCCTGGTTTGTGCTCCCTGTCCCTTGGCTGTTAGGAAGCTCAGGCTAACTGCTGGCTCTGGTTGCAGCACCAGGACTTAGCCTAGGATCTCCTATCAGGCCCAATCTGTACCTCCCTCGCACTCTGCTGCCCCACTCAAGGATTGGAAGTGGTCTCTCGTCTTTTTATTTATGTTGACTGCTTTTTTATTTTATAGCCTCAGTGTTGTGATTCCATACTGTGGAAGCAGTCTAGGTATCAATAAAAATGCTAATATTTCAAAATGTAAAATTACTAAGTGGAAGGAAGGCGCTCACACCATGGCCACTACTAATTCCAGCCACTCCTGTGGTAAGCGGTTCTTGCAGCAACTACACCGTCCCTGGCGATGCCTTGACTGAAATGGGAGGCTCATACAATTCCGATAATTCCAACAACTGGCCTCTGCCAAGCCTCCTGGGCCCATGCGGAGTCTGGAGTCCTGTCTGTATTTCTCTCCTCTCTCCACTGGGAGGCGCGCAAATACATTGAGAATGACAGTGAATGAACACTGTATGCAGGTGTAAAAGGAAGCTGCTCTCAAAATCGGTGCACTGGGAACAAGCCCTATGAACCTACTCAGACAGAATCCATCCCCAGCGGACTATCCAACGCTCAAAGAGAGCTCCATGGCTGCCACAAAGGGGGCCGCCTGAAGCGACATTGAGTGCTCAGTCACATTCAATTTAACTTAATGATTAAATGGAGGTTATCATCCAGAGGTTTTCAAACACATCTTCTCACATTTGCATCTAACTATTCTTAATTATAGATATTGTCACAATCCCATCTTTAATAACATCAGAGAATGTCTCTCCAGGGAGAAATAACTCTTATTATGAACCGGAGTACCTGGCAATATGAACCTCTGGATATTCGATGGAAAACAACTATCAGACGTGTTAAACCTTGAGTGGCAAATGAGCATCTTTCCAGTGGAAGGCTGAAGAGGCAGGTAGGGAGGAAGCACCCCGGGGTGGCTGAAGCACAAAGCAGGTGGCCATGCCCAGCACGGAGGGCCAGGCAGTGCAGACACGTGGGGAAGGTTGAGGAGACCCTACTGTGTTGGCCAGACACCCAGCCAGCTCCCTCCACTCACCCACGACTCCTTATTCCTTGCTCCAAACCCTTGGAATGGTGCACTTCAAAACACAACATCATAAAAAGTACACATATAAAACCTACTCTTCTCAAAGAGGGATCCCTGCATTAAAAGAAATCAACTGGCCACCTGTATCCTGAATTTTACGAGGCAATGAAATGTTTTTCTAGGATGTCAAGGGAACTGACCGTCCAGCCCCTCACCTCCACCCAGTGCTGCAATGCTGCTCATGTCCCCTGAGCTCTGCACCCTGCACACCGGGAGGCACAGCTGAGGCTGTGGTTCAGAAATCCCAGGGGAACCCTGGACTTACGACAAAGGATATCCATCCTTCTCTCGTGAATTGCAGCCCACCAACCCCAGACACTGGCTCTGATCTAATAGCATGACCTAGATTGAACACGCAAGAAATCCTGTTTAATATAGGGGAAATCTTAACCCCTTGTCTTCTATCTGTATCAAACTGGTCCATCACCGATGCTGACCTGTTGAAATCTTGAATGCCTTTCAAATACTTCCCTCCATCTGCTTCTGTCAGAACGTGTTCTCTGTTTTCCACCTGGACCATTGCTTCTGAACTATTTCTTGTACCCACTCATTCCTCATTTTCCTCCTCCATCTCACTGTCAGTCCTCTGGAATTACTTATTTCATATGTACACACACACATACACACACACATAACATTAGAGCAGTGTTATGTTGTATGCATATTTAATTTAAATATATTTAACTGCACACCTTCAGCATAACATATTAATACACCCTCAGGTGAGAGATGGAACCACTCAGAACACCTGGTGAGCACAGGAGCCTGAGATTCTCCAGGCAGTCTCAGCACCCATGTGCCTGTCCCAGAGTGAGCATCCTGCCGCCACATCCTATGGCTGATCACGATGTGGTGGATGACCTCTAAGATGACCCCGACAACCCCTGCCTCCTGGTATCCGCACCCTTCGGAGTCCCCTTCCCTTGATTGTTCACTGGATATAGTGAATCATTTATGACCAATAGAATATGGCAGAAGCAGTGAGTCTTCACTTCTGAGAAAATCTTATGAAGACATTGACCTCACTTATTGCTCTGGGGGAAGCCAGCTGCCATGTGGTGAAGTGCTCTACGGAGGGAACCATATGGGGACGGAGTGAGGAAGGCATGTTTCTGACAGACAGACAGACACGGAGGCCCCAGTTAAAACTCCTGTGGGGAACTGAATTCTGCCTATGACCATGGGAATGAGCGTCGGAGCAATCCTCCCTGCATGGAACCTTCAGATGAGACCATGGCCCCAGCTGACATCCTGATACAACCCCAGCAGGAACCTCCAGACACAGTCACCCTGCTAAGCCACAACCAAATTCCTGACTCGCCTCAGAGGACACCTGCAAGATAATTAATACTTGCTGTTTTAAACTACTGAGTCTTAGGGATAATTTATTACATGGGGATATGTAGCCGATACACACAAAACTGTGATTTTAGAGGTTTTCAAGGATAATTGTAATGGTGCACAGTTTTTGCCTAATCCCACATGTATCTTGGGATCAAACCCTCCCTATGGCTCACCTTTGCCGGGGTCATGGTGCATGCTGTTTATGGCCCTTCCCTGTGCTTCCAGCCCAGACTTACAGTCTCACCCTGATGGATCCCACAGGCACGCCCGGCTCTCGCCACGCTTACGGATTCAAGGCAACTTAAATGCCTGATGCTCCTGCCTTCCTGCCCGGGTGCCTGTGCCTAGGCCATTTCCTCTCTCTGGAGTGCCTTTCATGCTCTTTGCCTTCCCAGGACTTCCTGTCCATCAGTCTGGGCCCTGCTCAGGTGGCCTCATCTGAGTAGCCCTTGGATTTTGCATAGCATTACCAAGGCAGCCTGCTCTCATGGCTGACCCATCACTCAGGGGTTGGGGACATGCCTGTCCTGCATTGACCACAGCAGTCACGTTCCTATGGGATGCAGGACCACCTGGCTCACTAAATTTAGTGTTAGCAGACATTTATAAAAATAGTAAAACAGGATGTTTTGAGGCAACCAAGGAGATTCTTTGACCCAGTCTCAGAAACCTGATAGGTTTTCTCTGGTGTTATAGTTAATGTGATGTGTTAGTGCAGTCAGCGGCTGGTCTGCTTTCATATGCATCTTATCTTTATCCATTTACCCTTCTGCATTAAAAACGAACCCCAAACCTCACATATTAAAACCACACTTTATTATTACAGCCCATATATCTGCAGGTTGGCTGGGAACCAGCAGATCTAAGATAAACGTAAATGATCTTGGCTGGATTTGCACATCATCTGTGAATGGACTGGCTCGTTCATTCATCCAGGGGTCAGTTGTGGCCTCTGCTCTCGGCTAGGCTTGGCTGGAGACGCACAGCTCCGTATGTCTTTCATGATCCCCCTTGGGTCTGGAGGGCCGACCCTGATATGTGCTTCTTCCGGTGATGGCAGAAACGCAAAAGTGGAAACATTCAAGGCTGCTCGAGGTCTTGGTCCAGACTCACACATGGTCACTCTGCCTCCCTCTTTGGGCCAACGCAAGTCACATATCTGGGCCCAGATTCGTGGTGCAGAAATAGAAACTGGCTATTTAGTAAGAGTGATTTCAAGGTCATGAGACAAAAGGCATGGGAGCAGGGGAAGGAGGGCGGCTGCGGACACGAGTGCAGCCCTTCACACCGGCTTTGAGCTCCTTACTCTGCACAGCAGAAGGCAACACCTGCAGGCTCCCCGGCCTTCTTGCTTCCCGCTGGCTTGGGTAATGGAAGCACTGCAGGAGGGGTGGAGGGCAGCAGTGCAGAGAGCACAGACATTTTCTTGCCACTCAGCTCTGTGAGGCACTTTTGGAAATGGTCGTGTCTCCTTCCTTTGTGGCTCCAGCTCCTGCTGGACAATCTCTCTCGCCGGGGTCCCAGTTCCTGCTGGGTGACACTTTTGGTGGTTCCTACCTGGAGGCCCTGGCTTGTGATATCCACTGACACGGGCCCTTCCCAACTGGGTGAGTGGCTTCCTGTGTGCTGTTATTCTCTGGTTTGCCCCAGCCTTCTCTTTCAACGAGTCCATTGCTCATGCAACAATCCCCTCTATTAAATCCTTTCTGTTAGAAGACCTAGAGTTTTCCTGGTTGGATTCCCAAAATTCCAGAATTCCACAGATTTCTCACCCCATCCCTCACCTCTATGGGACAGAATCTGTCCTAAATCAGACATGCAGGCTGAGGGAGAAGGGGAGGATATTTATTGCAGAGAGCACTTAAAAGCAAATCACTTTTTCTGGGAGCATGTTTGTTTGAGGAAACACATTAGGTATGGATGAAGTGATGACCATTTTGGCTAAGTACCTGACAATGCTAATGATGTGGCAAGTGTCTCACAGTGAGGGCAGCCACTGGCACCTGACTTTGCATGATGCTCAAGCCCAGGGCTGTGCCCTACACTTTGCCACCTGCTTCCTGCCTTCCAGGATGACAGAAATAGGAAACACCTCCCTGCTTCTTGCTGGAGGGTCGGGAGAGTAGCCATTCAGCTTGTGACTGTGGGAGAGCTTGAAAGGTGCAAAACGGGGTGTGCCGCTTCTGAAATCTAGCTGTATCAAATGGTGCTCTTCCCTGCTCTAAAAAAATGGTCACTTTTTAGGAAAAAAAGCAAAACAAAACCTGTACATTAAAAGAGAGTTTTGACTGGGCACAGTAGCTCATGCCTGTAATCCCAGCACTTTGGAAGGCCAAGGAGAGAGGATCACTTGAGGCCAGGAGTCTGAGACCAGCCTGACCAATGTAGTGAAATCCCATCTCTACTAAAATACCACGCACACAAAAAAATTTATCTGGGCTCTGGTGGTACATGCCTGTAATTCTAGCTACTCAGAAGGCCAAAGCATGAGAATCACTTGAACTTGGGAGGCGGAGATTGTAGTGAGCCAAGATTATGCCACTGCATGCTCTAGCCTGGGTGACACAGCGAGATCCTGTCTCAAAAAAAAAAAAAAAAAGTTTCTTTGCTGTGAGATACCCACAGAGAATGAAGACATGACGGGGTAGACTATTTTCTGCCTTGGCTTGTGGAAATTCTTAGCACTACTAAAATTTAATTTAAAATAGTAAACTCACTGCCTTTCTGTGACATATATATGGGTGTTACATAATTATAGAACAAATGGCTTTTCTAGGGAGGTTGTGAAAGCCAGTGATTTAGCACACACACTGTTGAAGATGCACAATGCTTTCCACTCCTCATTAAAACCCGGCAATCTACACAAATCATTCTGCAGTGGAGACTGCCACCCCTTCTCTCTAATGCTGATTATCAGAGCAGCCAGGAAAGGCTCCAGCTTCATCTGTTTGACAGATAAGAGATTCTGTTGGACAGGTTTCCACTGTGATAGACAGAAGCAATATCTCGAGCTACGGGAGGGCACAGCCATTTAAGTCTTTATATAGGCAATGCCTGGGAAGCAAAACGATTTATGCCTCAAAAGATACATGGTGAATATTTACTCATCACCTGTAGCCTGTGTAGCAACTTTCATTAAGAGTCAAGCAAGGTTTTAAGTACTTTCAAGACATTTTCCCTGTTCTTTCTGTTTTTCTGCCTCTATTGTCCCATCCTTCCCATCCTTTGTCAGAAAAATATATCTCTCACTATCATTACCAATCCAATGTACTTTCATTCTATGTGCAGTCTCTTGCTTGTGATGATCAGAATATTTTAGTAAAAAATTGACCTCAGACCTTTGCAGGGAAAGGATAATATTCCAAACATGCTCCTGAAGGTGAATGTGTCATCTCTGATCACCTCTGTCACTTGCCACTGAGAATCCCGGTGACCCCAAACTTCACATGGCCAAAGTTGAACCCATCACCTCTTCCAGGCCTTTTTGATAACCCTTATTTTCTGATAAATAACAGAAACAACAACTACAAATTCATGGTCAATCGAGTCTCATCTACAGAAGCATGACGGTAACACCTTCTAGTTCCATTTCTCCTATGACTGTGCAGCTGCCCTGATCACTCATTATGGTTCTACCTGGAATTATGTTCTGACTCATACTAATATTGCTGCATAGATTTTCATGTGTCTATATTTTTTAAAAGCATTTTTCTATATTGCTATAACCACTTTTTTCTCTTTTGTGGCAAATTTGTTTCTTACAGCTATCTTCTAAACTCAATCTGATGTCTGACGTACAATGAAGAAATTCAAGTCTTTTATATTTAATGTGGATATTGTTATGCCATATTTCTTCCATTCTAGTTCATGTGTTCTATTTCCCATATTTTCCCCATCTTTTATTACATTTCATTGGGTAGACTCAACTTTTTTGTCCTAGTTTAGAATTTATGCATTTTATTTTTAAATATTGTGATTACCTGCAAATGATTAACAACATTTTCTTAACTTCTTGTATGTTTCTTGAGATCAACAATTTCCATATTCCTTCTGGGAAGCGGAGTATGGCAGCACCCACTCATGGCTCCTCCCCTTCTCTCCTGGTATGGCTTCAATGTTTGTGTCACCTCCAAAATTTGTGTTGAGACTTAATCCTGAATACAATGGCATTCAGAGGTGAGCTTTTAGGAGGTGATTAGGCTGTGAGGGCTCTTCCCTCATGGAGAGGATGAGTGCTTTATAAAAGGCTTGGGGGGCAAGTTCACCTCTTCATTCTTTCTGCCCTTTCATTCCTTCCACCCTGTGAGGATACACATGCAAGGCACCATCTTGAAAACAGAGACCAGGTTCTCACCAGACACAGATCCTGCTGGTGCCTTGGGTTTTGACTTTCTATCCTCCAGAACTGTGAGAAAATACATCTCTGTTTCTTAGAAATTACTCAGTCTCAGATATTTTTTTAATAGAAGCAGAAACAGACTAAGACACATCCTCACCTACATATCTCTACTTCTACTTTCCATAACATTCATGAGAGAATGCCTCCCTAGTAAACTTGGATAATGTCATACTGCAGAAGAAAGGTTTTCACATACACTCTGTGTTCCTGGCTGCATTATGAGTTCCTCAGAAGCAGGTGCATGCAGTCATGTATCTTGGTAGCATCATTATCTTACATCATGTCTGCAAAAGAACAGGTATTTTCAATGGGGTGCTGGAGCAGGTTTGCACCAGTTCATGAGAATCAATTCCATGCTTCTTTCCCCAACTCTGTATCCAGAGATGCTCTGTTTGTAGGTAAAATGGGCCATGCTGAGAATATTTACACCAAAAATTGAGAAAAACCACAAATACATCATTTTTTTCTTCTAGAAACCATTCTTTCAATACATCAGTGGCATGCTTCTTACACAATTGCCGAATGAATGAAGACACAAAGCTTTTATCTAAAGATGTGGAAATGAGCTCTTTTATATGGTGATATTTAAAGGACCTTCTTCTGTGCAGGTGGGAGGGGGAGCCCATCTGCATGTGCAGGTGGAGAATGACGGATGGAGAGGCCTGTAGCAGCACAAGGCATCACAGGCCTGCAGAGCTACAGAGGACAGGACTCGTGCCATCTCCTCTGACACCTAGCTAAGGTCAGAAGGGCAAAGGGACTGCAAGGGGTGCTCCTGGGTATTGTTCTAAAGCAGATCCATGGGCACCTGAGGGAAATCCCCCAAATTAAGCAATTATTGGTTTCCCATGTGGGTCTTGAATAGAGCGAGGGAGGACAAGATTCTTGCATTTCATGCTCCCGTATTAACTGGTAGTCATTCGTATCTACTCCTTTTTTTTTTTCAAACATGGGTTGGATTGAGTGAGCGGGTCTAAATTAAGATATTAACTACTGTACACATCAATATCTTCAAGAAAGTCTACCTCTCCTGCTTTAAGGAAGTGTTGATTAAAGATCTAAAGTCACATTAAGAGAAAAATGAAGGTGATTCTGGGGGCTGATTAAGACTAATGAATTTCTCCTCTCGTTATGCAACTGAATTCTGTCATTATTTTTATGGAAAGATCAGGTGTATTCTTCCAGAACTGCCACCCAATCTGTGGGAAGTTCCTATGGAAAGAGAGAGTTAATTGGTTTTCACAAATACTTAAATCTCACCTGGGATTATTTTGGTCACAAAAAGATTTCAGGTAGGTGTGTGGAAAGTAAAATTATGCTTGTTGATGCCTCACATTTCAAAGAGTGATTTATTTTTCAGGGTCTATTGACTCCCAAGAAAGGCTTTTTCTTTTTGCTTGTGAAATCTAAAGATTTTCTGGAAATCATTAAAGGGGAAGACACAAAAACACAGTCCAGTGAGAGATTCCACATAGGCATCTTGGTAAAAGGAAGTTAAAGATGATCAGGTGCGGTGGCTCACACCTGTAACCCCAGCACTTTGGGAGGCCAAGGCTGGTGGATCACGAGGTCAGGAGTTCAAGACCAGCCTGAGCAACATGGTGAAACCCCGTCTCTACTAAAAATACAAAAATTAGCCAGACGTGGCAGCATGCGCCTGTAATCCCAGCTATCCAGGAGGCGGAGGCGGGCGAATCGCTTGAACCCAGGAGGCAGAGGTTGCAGTGAGCCAAGATCACCCGACTGCACTCCAGTCTGGGTTTTAGAGCAAGACTTCATCTCAAAAAAAAAAAAAAGTGAAATATTAACAGCCCCTTACACATTATTAAATTTCTACAAATCTTAAAGGACATAAAATTCCAACAGTGGGGGCCAAATGCAGAAAATGTGTTTCTTGAAACAGCATTAAAAACTCTTGAGATGAGGGATTTCATGAGTCTGAAATCCCAAACTTAATTCTCACAGTTCTACAGATTAACCCCAAAGTGATCAATATGTTTTATTGAATCTTATTTGGTTCTTGGTCTTGGAATGGATTAATTGGTGAGTGGATCAGCTGTCTAGCTGTTTTCCCTAATTTTTTTTTATCAAGAAACTGATAGGTTTTCTGGCTGCTGTCCCTATGTGCTCGCTGAAAGTGTGATGAACTTAGACATTAGATTCCAGAAAAAATTGTAGGCCAAAGTCCCTCACTCTTTGTAACTGCAAAGCAATGATCTCTGGTACTGAGTGCATCTTGCTTGGGCATTTCCAAACTTTCGCCTTGCTGGGCATGGCATGATCAATGACACAACCTAGACACTTCTGTGGGAGCCTGGCTGAGTAGCACTTCCCTGGCAAAGTCAACTTCCAGCTGCTTTTTTCTTTCTTGGGATGTGGGGCATGCTCCTTGAGAACTCACTCTGAAAGGACTGAGACTTTGAGAGCCAGCCCCTTGGTCTCCTGGTGTCCACTAGAGCCTCTCACCTGACCTCTGCTCAGATGAAGGCTTACGAATCAGCTGAGTTCCAAAAAGAACAGTGTCCTCATCTCCCAGCAACCAAGGTTCTGCCAAGTTTGTGGTACAAGATTCTGGCAGCCAGCTGTACCCCCTGTTCATCCAAGCCTCAGACAGCCGAGGCAGCACAGGATTCAGTGAAAACAGATTCCTTGGTCCAGCAATAAGTCAAAATTGAAATAGGAGGAGAGAAATTTACAGGCCTGATCATGTATGAAGGCAGTTAGTCAATGAACTTTCCTTAGTGCGTCCGTGTATGTGCACCACTGTATTGCAGATATTAACTCCTTCACCCCTCATAAGGAAGCTATCTTATTATATAGACCCTATCATCTCATTTTACAGATGAGGAAACAGTGACACACATCTGTGCTCTGTTACCAGAGCAGTGTGCTCCTAAAACAGAGGAGCTGCCTCTGAAGAGGGCCTGTGGGACTAGGCATGGGAGAGAAGGGGAATTTCTGTTGTATGCATGGGTCTTGGTTTGGGTTCTCTAGAAAGAGAACCTGAGACAAGGATTCATGTGGAAGTGGGAGACTACTAGGCGTTCCAAAATAAAGAGGAGCTGGGAGGCAGGACTGGAGACGGAGGGTGAAATGGGGGTGCAGTATCTGGCATCCCCATTCCCTCATGGAGGGAGACTGTGGTCCAGTCCTGCAGTGGGCGATGGAGACCCTGTAGGTCCCTCAGGGTGCATCGAGGCTGGGAGCTGGGCGTTCATTCCCCCATATGAGAGCCGCCCTCGGGGCAGGGGATGGTGCTCTTGGAATGGATTCTTCTTCTTTTCTGAATGAAGGATTTATTGGCACTTACCACTCCCTGTGCATTACTGAGAACAGGCCTAAGAGGGCAAGGAGAGGGCTCCTGAGAGTATTCGCTGGGGATGAAGAAATGGACAAGAGAGGGCCGGGGGTCCTGAGGACACAGTCACTCTGCTCACCACATAAGGAGGTCTCACTACCCACCCGTGAGTGCGACCCAACCTGAGGAGGAGGAGTCTGGTGCAGCTCCTTCCTGAGCTCCTGCAGGCGAGACACGAACTCCCTTGCCCCAGACACCGCTCTGTAGGCGTAGGAGGAGGGGATGGAGAAGGAGGAGCAGGCAGAGGAACTGGAGGGAGACCTGAGGTCTGGGGAAGGAGAAATGGACAAAGGGAGTAAATGTGACTGAGGTCTATCCAGACTTGGGAATCTGGCCACCTCAGGCAACCACTGCCTGCCCCACAGGGGTGTCCTCCCTCTGCCTGACGAACACAGTCTTTTCACTGTAGAATGAAGAGCAGAAGGTAGGCAAGATGGTGGTTGTGTTCAATGGGATATACATGCCACGGTCATCCTCCAGGACATGTAGCCCCAGAGATCCCTGTCTTCTTCCTTCACCCCGCAGCACTGAAGCCTTGGGGAATTCTTTATGAATTCCTGCACTCCAGAGGCTCAAGGAAGAGTACTGGAGAGGGAGTGGCCAGCACCAGGACAGCTAGGCCGGGAGAGGAGAGCTGAAGTGCATCACATGGGAGACACTCTGGTCTAAGGAGTTCACGTGAAGGGAGGGAGCTGGACCTGAGAGTTTGGAGAGTGGTTTCCCACTAAGCATCCTCAGGGACTTCACTCCCTGTGGCCCCCACATCACTGACCAGCGTCAGAGCCTTCAGACTTCCTCCCCTGCATATGCTCACCCCCAAGTGCTCGCCAAGTGGCCAATGCGAGGTGAGGAAGACCTCAAAACTCCTCAGCATCTGTCATGCCTCCTCCAAAGACTTTTCCCTAGTTCACCTTCCCATTCTCTTGTTTTCTCAAGCAGCAACAAGAATAAGAGTGAAAAAAATTTTTTTTTTTAAGGAAAGCAAGAAGAGGGCCCTCATAAACAGGATGAAAGAGACACAGAAAGGAAGAATGTTTCTTTTGAAAGCAGATAGGCAAGTACCATTATAGAGCGAAGACTTTTTAAAATGGACCAGATCAAACATACTTGTTTTCTCAAGATTCAGGGAATTCGACGAGATACAGGCTGCCGTCTGCTCTACAGTGTGCCTCCCACTGCCCTGTGCCTTTTAGCTGCACGCCAGGGGCTCAGTTTACCAACAGAAACTGCTGCTTAAAAGCGGCCAAACAAATCAAGGGTGATTTTCCTATGTGAATAAAATGACTGAGATGAATTATGCAGGAGCTAGGCCAGAGCATTGGCATGCATCCACCACGTACACAGATGTAAAATACAGTGTTTCTCTCAAGATGTTGTCTAGTATTTATGCAAACAATTCATAAAATTAAATCCCATTAGTTCTGGATTAGTAGTTGACATTCACCAGACTACTGACTCTTGTTGCTAGAGGGGATACCCTGAGTTTCAACAGCACTTAATGGCTTCTTCTTCTGATGACTGCTCAGCGCAATCATCACTTTTCTTTATAGAAATGACTGTGTTCCTACTGAAGAATATTTTTATCTGACTTGTCACTCAAACTTTCCTTTTCTGATAGAAACAGAATTTTCATTCAATTTCATGTTTAGAAACAACCATGTCAGATAAAGCTTCCTGGAAGACATCAAAAGACGTAACCAAGGCCATTTATCAACTATTGAATTATTCTGCTTCCCAGATCATCATCAGCTTTGAATATAAAATGCAAATATTGTTGTCCATGCTGATCTGATTGCTTGGCTCAATGGAGAAGAAGCCTGTACTTTGATGAGTGCATTGGTGTGCCATCAGAGGACTACGTGCCTAGGGGCCTATCACCTACTCAAAGTGATTCCTAAGGAGCTTTCATCACCTGCATAATTTCATTCTTCGTGCTCATCCTAGATCAAATATCTATCTGACCATATCGTTAAGAAGCTCAGCTGCTTGTCATGTGATGTGTCTTAAATATCATGAGAGACACAGAGGTCAAAGTAGGGACTGTGCAAATTTTAGGGCACCTTCAGGACTATAAATATGCGGCTTTTAAAGTCAGTGTATCTAGGGCTCGCCTCTAAGGGCAAACGCAGGGAGCAGGGTCAGACCTCGTTTTTGCAAGCCTAACTGATGCTGGCGTGGGAGCCTCCATCCAAGAACCTCTTCATCTCCAAAGTGTCACGGCAGCTGAAATGTTATCAGCGGAGGTTCATTTCCTTAAGTTACATATTTTCTTGTTTTTCATGTTTTGAAGCATAGAATTCCAGAGATTTGCTTGTTTGAATATGGACACCCTTAATGTGACGCCACACGTGCCACATGGTGGGTGCTATTGCTGAAGGAACAAACTCCTTTAGCACAGCAAGTTCTTTGCTGTCTGAAGGGATTGAGGCTGCATGAGCCAACCAGGTCATAGCATCAGACGCTTCAGGAGAGCAGCCAGGGCCACAGAGACACTGGGGAGTCTCTTGCTTAGATGTGAACCCTAAGGGCACTCTTGCAACACAGGACTGGGTCCAGAGGGCTGTCACTCACAAAGCAGGTGAGTAGAGGAATCGATTGACTGCAGGGATACTGACCAGTGGGTGGAAGGAGCAAGGACCACAGCAGGGAGACCACAGAGGGTTTGGGACATTTTACATATAAGAGGGGTTTTCAGTGTCCAGAGAGAATCAGAAGTAGGGCAGGACCTTGGGTCCTACAGCAAACAGGGCTCTAGGGTACAAGGTGGGGTTGGGGAGAGGGGAGGCCGCATCAGGTCAGATCTTGACCACAAGGCAGAGACAGCTGGGAGGCAGTAGAAAAGCGAGCGGAAACTGGGAGGGAGGCTGGGCAGATGCTCACCAGCTGGGATCCCTGAGGCACCCATGAATGCAGAATGACTGCAGGAGCATCACTGCCGGGGCTCTTCGAGATCAACATTTGCTGCAGAAGGGTTGGGCAGGAAGAGTTGTAGGGACGTTCTGTAATGCCTTGGTAGACCCTGTTGGAGTTGTCTGGTTTTGGGCAAGAATGCCTTCGCCTTTATACACCTTCATTAATGTGGCTACCATTACAGGACATGGCTGTGTTTGAGGGGGCTCCTGGTAGCTGAGGCAGCCCCTGGGGGTTCTGGCAGCTGCAGGTCATTGACTGACACCAGCAGCCGGGCAGCAAGCTCTTCCTTGCAGGGGAATCTGGGTGGTGCACCTCCGGGTCTGCCACTCTGAGGGCTGTGCCCCTGAGGCCGTTAGAGCTCTCGGCTTGTTCAGTCACAGAATCCTATTGCTTTCTGTGCCTCACTCTGTCTTGTGTGAGAAGGTCTTCACCTGCTCTCCTGCGTGCTTTAATAAATTCCCAGCAAACTGCAAACTCCTCAATAGCAGCTCACCTGTGTGCCTGATGTTTTCTGCGGGGCCAGCCACATTGTCACATGCATGCCCTGCAGTGGATGAGGGGGCCTTGGAAGCTGGGCTTAGGGAACCCCCAGGAAAGCATACGAGGCTATGAGAAGCCTTCCGTGCATGTGGACTTCCAGGGTGCCCTCTTGGGACCATGTTCTAAACTGTGAGCCCTAAGACTGTTCTGATGCAGACATTGCTCATCAACAGATTCCAAAGAAGGCCGAGAATGCAGGACTTTCGGAATGTTGTCTTTCCCCAAGGGGAGACATTTTTGAGAGGCCAAATAGAGAATGTTTGTACAGAATAGGGCTGAAAGGAAATAGAAGTGAGACCGACCACCTCTGCTCCAAACTGTCTTTCCCAGCAAAGCCATTTCCAGGCACAGCCCGCCTCCATCTCTGTGGAGGCGCTGGCAGCCCTGGGGACTCACCTGACGGTCCGGGAGGCCTCTCTTCCTGCTGCCAGTGCCGGCGAAGACGGGCCCCTTACTGCCGCACGCGTCATTGTGCTGCACAGTTCCTTAACCATTTCTCCAGCAGCATGAAGCTCTGATGAAATATGTATTGATTTTTAAGTGCTGCCCATCTATTATAAAGGAGTGCCCTTTGCATTATATCTTTTCGAGTTGGGTCTTTGCTCTTAGAGATTGCCTGTTTTTAACTCAGCAGTTTTTGTTTGGGGCATCCTCCCCCTGCAGGTGTCTTTACTCTAACCTTTCATATTAATCGGGTTATTAGGAAATAGCCAAATTCACTCAAAAGAGGAAAAATGAGCGTCTGGGCACAGGACTCTAGGGGGCTCCTGGAGACCAGCGTCTCTCGGCGGCTCGCCAGCTCTTCCCGAGCGAGTTTAATGGGACTCTGCTGTCAAGTTCAAGCCTCAGCGTCTGTGAAGTGTGTGGTCTGCACCTTCGCATCTTCCTGTGTGCGTCCTGTGTTGTCCTCCGACCTCCTAGAACCTCTACCCTGCATGGTGCTGGTTAGAGCCTGCCAGCATGAGCCACGCGTGTGAGTTGAGTGTGGAAGGGAAGAAGTCATGACTTCATCACGGCTGCAAGCAGATGTGTGCACAGCTGACGGAGGGCGATGGCGAACCACAGGGACCTGAGAGTTTCCTGGAGAGCTCTGTGAACCTCCCGCTTTGCTATGGCAGGGGGCTGAGCCTGGGGGCTCCAGATCAGACATCAAGGACTCTCCATGGGGTTCAGGTGAGCTCCTGCAGGTCCCCGTCCCAGCCATTTGTTCCTCTGGCCCTCCCGATGGCCGTGTAAGCCTCTGTGCTTGGAATACCTGCAGTAATTCTGTTTTCCTGACCAATCCATGCTGACAGGAATGCTTACCCAAGCAGAGAGGAGCCTGGTCCTAACCAGCTAGAGCACTCCCAACGTGGCTTAGTGGCCAGAGGGAGAGGGGCTGGTGGGACTTGGTGGCAGGGTGGGGAAACAAGCCGCCCGCTGCGGAGGACTGAGTGGAACAGTGTCTGTGGCCATGAGCCCTGAGGCAGGATCAAGGTCAGGGGTCCCTCAGTCCCCTGTGGTAGCTGAGGTCTCTGCTTCGCCTCAGAGGGGAATGAGACGAAGCTAAGCCACACGTGACTGGGTGGTCCCGGCCAGACTTCAGACGCTGTCCCTGGAGACTGGGAAGCGCTGCTCCCTTCAGCCTCCTACCAGGGAGGCATCTGCCCCCCACTACAGAGATTGTAAAGTTTAGTTGTAGATTTTTTTTGTTTGTTTATAGCAGTGGAAACAAAATCACACTACTTTTTCAAGAAAGAGAAAATACCAAAAGAAGCCACATGGAGCACTTTGGAGTGTCAGGGTCTGCCACGCGCCCAGCTGTGCCCCTCTCCCAGGCCGGCTCTCCCTTTGCCCGCCCGCATGACCTGGCTTATTAACCTGACACCGTCACAGCTCTCGAATCTGCCTGCGGTCGCTTGCTATTTAGGTCGTGGTTGGTTGTAGCTTGCTTCTTGGCAGCTGAGGAAATCTGAAAACAATGTCAGAACAAAAGACTCTGGTTTTTTCTCCTTGTCAGTGTTTAAGCTATTGATGTAGGGATGGTTTATGGAGTCATTAATCACTATATTTTAGACACTCAGTGATTGGCACCTGTCACCTCATTGTCCTGTGATTATTACTGTCCCCATCTTATAGCAGAGACGTAGGGAAGCTGAGTAGCTCGATGGCTGTGACGGAGCCTGAGAGGCAGCATGCAGGCTCAGTCCAGGCTCTGAGCCCTGCACGTGGGCCGTCAGCGTGAGTCAGCCCAGCTGAGGAAGGCTCCTCACTGTGTCTTCGTCTCTGCCCCACTCTCTCCCTCGTGCTTCTTTCTCTTCCCTGTCTCTTCTCTCCCTTGCATCTCTTTTTTCTCCTGTGAGGGGTCCATCTCCTGGACCAGATGTAGTCAGGGGCTGCCCACGAGGCGGGGCGCTCAGCAGCGTGTTCGTAGAGCACAGGACTTCCAAAGGCACACGTGCCACAGACATGCATTGCCCACTGCCCGCGCCAACCCGGCCGCCTCGCGCTCCGTGTCCTGCCGGGCTGCTGGGGGGTACAGTGACTTGGAGAAGGGTCATGCCCCTTCCCATGAGTCTTGTGCAATTCAGGAAATTGAAACGTGGGGGAAATGTCTCCACCGTTCGCGTGTGGACTCTGTTCTCCACATTCTGCGTTCCCAAGCCACCCTAACCACGGCCTCCTAGCCACGGAGAACACCCTGGCCCCTAAGGCACCTCTGCCTTGGAGTTGGGCTTGGGCATGAGGGAAGCATCTTCCATCACATCTGGAGGCCCAGCACCCCCAGGCACCTTTCTGGGGCCCCTAGGGAAGCATTTTCCCGTTTTGTTCTGACCACTCTTCCGCCACCAGAGCAAGGGTATTTCCAAGTCAGAAACTGCCAACCCCCTGCCGCATTTTGCCTGTGTCCCCCAAAAGTTCGTGTCCCCAGTGCAGCAGGGTTGAGAGGTGGACGTTTGGGAGGTGCGTGGGTCAGGAGGCTCTGCCCTCAGGTGGGAGTTCATCCATGAATGAGTTGATGGGTTAAGGAGGGAGTGGGTTAGTTTTCATGAGGATGGGTCTGTTATTAAAGCCAGTTTGAGCATTTCTCATGAGCTCCCTCGTCCTGTGACGTCCTGTGATGCACGCCAGGCCACTGCAGTGTCCCCGCCAGCAAGACGACCCTCCCCAGGTGTGGCCCCTGGATAGTGGACTTTCCAGCCTCCAGCAATGTAACAAATAGATTTTTTTCTTTTTAAATTACTGAGTCTCGGGTATTCATGTATAGCAGCAGGAACACACTAAGACAGAAACCTGGTCCCAGGAAGTGAGACTCTGCTCCACAGACATCTAACGCGCGGCAGTGGCTTTAGCACAGAGTCATGGGTAAAGGCTGGAAGGATTTGAAGGAGGGGACCGGGAAAAGCCTGTATTTCTACAGATGGGACACTAAGGGGACTCTAGTGAGGGCTCAGAGGAAAAGAAGACTAGAGAAAGTCTGGAACTGCTTGGAGATTACTTATGTGGCCATGACCAGATTGCTGATAAAAATACGAACAGCAAAGCCATTCTCAGGGGTTCTCAGAGGGAAATGAGGAGCAACGTATTGGGAACTGGAGCAAACGCCATCCTTGTTACGAAACAGCAAAGACTGACTGAATCGCATCCCTGTCCTGGAGGTTACGGAACGTGGAAGTGAAGAGCGACGAAGAAGGGGAGCAGACTGAAGAACCAGCGGAGCAGCGGGGCGTTCGAGCTACCCCACAGCACCACGGCGCAGGGAGCCCCGGGGAGAAGAAAGAGGCGACCGTCGGGAGCAAGCCCGGGACCTACCACAGAGCAGCAGTCAGTCTCGAGACGTTTAACTGCTTACCGTAAATAAGAGAAGAGAGAGATGATTTAAAGGCAGAATTTATAATTTAAAAGGAAGCAAAGCAAAAGGATCTAGAATACTCTCAGCCTGGCCATGGAAAGAGTGGACAGGCATGCCCACGAGAGGAGACTAAAGGCATGGCCAAGAGCCTGCCGTGGAGACTGACACAGGAGGTTCACCCGGAAGGCGTCTGAAATGCCTGTGGGGTCTTTCCCCCTTTGTCCTACTCTAGGATGCCAGCATGGTTTCTGGGGACCGGCCTGGGGTTCCCTTCACAGGGTCACTGTCCAGACCCACCTGGGGTCTCTGTTCTCCACATTCTGGTGCAGCATTCCCAGGCCACCATAGCTGTGGCTCAAGTGACTCCAGGTATGGCTCAATCCATTGATCAGGAAGGTACAAAACATCAGCCTTGGTGATGTGCCTGTGGTGCTAATTCTGCAGACACACAGCAAGAGCTGTGAAGACCCGGCTTCCTCCACCTGGATTTCAGATGATGCCTTGGATAGCCTGGGGCCGAGACAGAGACTCGCTGCAGGCGTGGAGCCAGGACAGAGCCCCCGCCAGGGTGAAATCCCAAGTGGAAAGGTGGGCACAACTGGAGCTGCTGCAGGGAGTCCCCACCAGGGCAATGTCTAGTGGGGCTGTGTGAGTGCAGTCACCACCCAGACCCCGGAACTGCAGAGCGATTAGTGTTCAGTGTCAGCCTGGAAGAGCTGACGCGTGGACTGAGCCCAGCAAAGCAATGGGCATATGTCTGCTCAAGGTCTTGGGGCCCAGTCTCTTCCCCAGGATGTCCAGGAGGCAGTACTAGGACTGAAAGATCCTTCTAGAGTTGTAAGATGTCATGTGGAATTGGAATGGGAATGTCTTTCTTATGGCTGTCCGGAACTGTATTTTGAAAGTCGATAACATTTGATTTCACAGGCTCACAGCTGAAAGGAATTTGCCTCAAGGCAAATCATGCCTTGAATCTCACCCATATCTGATTTAGATAAGACTTGGAATTTTGGACTTTGAGCTGCTGCTGGAACAAGTTAAGACTTTGGGGCTATTGGCTTTGAATAAATATATTTTATGTGTAAGAAGGATATGAGTTTGAGGGGCCGCAGTGGAATGCTGTAGGTATGTCCCCTGACAGTCTATTTCTCAAGTGTATTTGTGTTGAGAGGAGGAACGTTTGGGAAAGCCGTACCTTTATGAATGAGTTAATCCATTCGTGGACTAATGGGTTGATGGGTTATGGAGGAAGTGGGTTAGTTATCATGACAGTGGGTCTATTATAGAAGCCAGTTTGGCCATTTCTCAGGAGCCCCTCACCATGTGTTACCCTGAACAGCCTCTGGATCTGCAGAGTCCTTACCAGCAAGAAGGGCCTGATCAGGTGTGGCCCCTGGACACTGGACTTTCCAGCCTCCAGAACTATAAGAAATATATATCTTTTCTTTATAAATAACCCAGTCTCAGGTATTCACTTATTGGAACAGAAAATGGAGTAAGACACCCCCTCTCTTCTCTCATTTCTAAAGATTACTCCAAGTACTTTCTCTGGGAAAGCTCTTCTCTTTTGCTGCAAACCCTCCCATGTGACCCTCTCTGTCCAGAGAGGGTCTCGTGTAATTGTCTCCAGTGGACCTAAGCTTTAGATGTGCCCGTAAACAATGACCATAAACATGGAAGCAGGGACTGGAGGGCTGGGCTGGGGTGGAGCCCAGGGAAGATAACAGCAGAAACCAGTTGTTGTGCTGTGGGCTCTGTTCTATCTCTTTGCATAGATTTATTTATTCTTCCCAGAAACGCCATGGAGTGTTATCTGTCATGTACTGTAGGCTAACTAGAGTAACAAATAGACTCCAAATTATGAAATGGCTCAAGGCCAGTAAAAGTTGATTTCTGGCTAAGAGCAGTGGGCAGATGAGCTGGTGGCTGGGCACGCTCACCATTCAATTACCTAGGGACCCAGGCCAATGGAGACATGCCTTCTTCAACACACATGGTTTCCAAGGTTGCCATGCAAATCCTTTCCTTTCCAGACAGCCTGAAAAGGGGAAATTGCATGGAGGAGAGCTCCAGAAAAGCTTTGCATGGATCAGGTCGTTAGTGGAACACATGGCTTTCTCTGAGGTTTCATTGGCTAGAGCTCAGTCACATGAGCACACTGAACTGCAAGGGCACCTGGGAAATGTAGTTTTCACAGAGACGACCCTTCTCAGGGAATGTCCCACCCAATGGAAAGGGCAACACATCCAACAGATTTCTGCCAATCTATGATTGGACCGCTTTACAAACCAGGAAGTGGAGGCACGATGGGGTTAAATAAGTTGACCAAGATCACATATCTGGCGATAACAGACACGAAGCTGCTCAGTGGCTCCCCTGACAGGCCGCAGTCCCTTTAAGTCTCCGCATGGGAAGTGTCAGTGCTGGGAGAGCTTTTAACTGCCAGGCAGCTAGGAATGCTCAGACCAAGCGTGCTCTCTTCCCTCCCGTCTCTGGCCCCAGGGGCAGTTCTTAGAAGGGGATTGCTTGACGGCAGGATGTGGGAGCTGCACCCTGAGCTCTCTGTTCCTCAGTGACTGGACAGGAGGCCCGGGCATCCCTTCTATATCTCTGCAGCTCCTGGGATTGGAACAGGGTTGAATTCTAGAGACCGAAGGGCAAGGCTGTCCAAACTGGGGTGCCGTGTGGTCGGTGCCTGAGGCGCTTTCCTGGGCTGTGCTTTCTGACGGGGGCGGGCTCTGTGGGAACCTTGTGACCTGTTGGAAATAAATTCTCCGTGCCGCAAAGAAAAATTAGCACTGAGACAAAGGATTTCTACTTGACCACTGCTGGTTTTGGAAGAATTTTCCAGAATTCTGTCTGGCATTTGGAATAACGCCAGCAGGAGTGGTTTTCCCAAAGATCCTTTTGGCTGACTGGTGCAGACACAGCTGAGGGCCCACTATGGGGTGGTGAGTTTGAATCCAATGAGGGCAGGTTCTCTTCATGAGCACTGAATTCCTATGCTGAGTGGGGAGTTCCACTGATGCTGCCACCCAGGGAGCACCTCCTCGCCACCCAGGGAGCACCTCCTCAACACCCAGGGAGCACCTC
>PVKP010017125.1:0-46759 GCA_004027715.1 Plecturocebus donacophilus
GCCATGATTGTGAGGCCTCCCCAGCCACGTGGAACTGTGAGTCAATTAAACCTCTTTCCTTTATAAAATACCCATTCTCGGGTATGTCTTTATTAGCAGCATGAGAACAGACCAATACTCAGGAGTTCTACGAAGACAAATTTAGGGTATAATTTATTGTTTCTTCAGCATGACCAAAGTAGAGCTCAATAAATGTATTATTATTACTATAATTATTATGACTACTATTACTATTCATCAAGTTCTTATAATACTTACATATTGGACACTATGCTAAGCATTTTTCATGCATTGTCTCAGGCATGGTTATCCCATTTTAAAACAGGAGGACGCAGCCATAAAAAAGAATGAGATCATGTCCTCTGCAGCAACACGGATGAAATTGGAGGCCATTATCCTAAGTGAGCTAACTCACAAGCAGAAAATCAAGTATTGCATATTTTCACTTCTAAGTGGGAGTTAGACAAAGGGTACACATGGACATAAAGATGGAAAGAATAGTCTGTGGGGACTCCAAAAGAAGGAAAAGTGAGGTGAGGGTTGAAAAATTGCCAATGGGCAAAATGTCCAATATTTGGGTGATAGTAAACTAGAAACCCAACCCCCAACAGTACACATGTAATACAAATATAACAAACAAATATATGTACCTACTGAATCTAAATTTTTTAAAAATGGAACAGAAAATATAGAAAAGTATATATAATACAAATACATTTTCATTAAACAATGATCCCTTCCTCTAAAAAATGAGGAATCCTGTACTCAAAGCTATACAGCTACTTTCACAAAGTCACTAGTGACAGAATCAGAATTTTGATAGGAGACTGCCTAACTTTAAAACTAGTGTTCTCAACTGCTGCCCTTGACTGGCTCATTTGAAAGCATCTGGGAAGAATCCTGGACCATTTTTATAAAATAGAATGATCTTGGTACAAATTTATTCATTAGACAGTCATATCAAGGTACGGTTTCTTCTGCCCCATGGAATGGCATCTGCCTTGTGACACCCCCACATCATGTTTGCTCTTTGCACTCTATAGGGGAGTCTCAGACCACCACCATCTGCCACATGCCCCGTCTGGAGGTTTGCTGCTGGAGAAGAAATGAAAAAAGCAAATGCATCTCTTTTACTAGAAAGCAGTTCACAGTAGATTGAAATTGTATTCATACATGAATACTCCCATCTCTGGCACAGTTTTAAATACAACAAAAGAAAAAGCAACTCATGGTATGTTGGCTATTTGAGAAAACTGGCATTTCTCCTGATCACTGGTTTCGAAGCGAATGGTCAATATGGCAGGACACATGGCAGTGGTTAGCCTGAAGCTTCCTGGTTCTAACGTTCTCAGCATCAGCTGGCCAACACAGTCTAGCTGCCACTGTGGACCCTCGAGAGAAAGAAGAACTTAATGTACCCTTAAGATGAGCCCAGACACTGGAGCGAGAAAAACAGGTCTTATTACAGGAGAAACCAGAGAAAAATGTGTCATCAGAAACACAGGGAAACTAATGAAAAATAAAATGGATCTGAAAGTATTAAATTATCTGGGAGAAATAATTTTTCAAGCCTCAAACTAGCATATGTAGCATAAAATAAAGCTAAATTAGAACAGCGATTGCTTTTTCATATATAAGGATCAGTTAACTATGCTGGTCAAAATTCTTCATTTTGCATAGATAAGCCAATTTTGTTTTTAAACTAAGCAAAAGATAGGAGAAGAATTATAGGCCTGACCAGTCAATGATTAATTCACTGATTCATGAAACCATTCATTCATGTATTCCTTCATTATGCCACTCATTTCTAAAGAGAATTTGAGCAGCTTGCAATAGAAACCTACATTTAATGAAACCAGATTTCAAAAGGAAACAAATATAACAATCAGTTAATAAAAGCTATAGGAACAAAACATTTATGCATGGTTTATCACATTTTTGACCAGGATCCAAGAAGTAAATGGAAATAACATACTAAAGTCAATTGGGAATTATTTTCCTAAAGATACACATTTCTTTTTCATAGAAAGAACATTCCTTTGCTGAGAAGTATAACAGAAGCATTGGGAGAAAATAATTTAGAAACTCCTTCATGAGTTCAATATTTGTCCCCATGAAGAACAGTGGGCTAAAGGAAGAGTACAGACATTATGCACAATACCTAACTTTGAACTTCCTAGAGGTGACAATAAAAAGAAAAACACAATATCATATGTAATGTAAGGAAATTGAAATTTTTAAATTTCTTTCTTAGAAAAAATAATTTATGTTGCTTTGAATTTAGAAAGACATTAATTACTCAAGCACTTAAACATCTAAAGGACATCCAATAATTAGTAAAACAGGCTAAAAGAAAACAATTTAATTCTAATTTTGTTGTTGTTGTTGTTGTTGAGACAAGGTCTGGCTCTATCACCCAGGCTGGAGCGCAGTGGTACGATCAGGGCTCACTGCAGCCTTGATCTTCCAGGCTCAAGTGATCCACTCATCTCAGACTCCCATGCAAGTGTGCACCACCACACCTGGCTAATTTTTGTCTGAGCAACAAGACAGGGTTCCGCCACATTGCTCAGGAGGCTGTGCTCGAACTCATGAGCTCTAGAGATCCAGCTGCCTAGTTGTTCCAACTTGCTGGAGTTACTGGTGTGAGCCACTACATCTGGCCTAACTTTTAAATTTAGTTTTCACCATGCCTATAGAAAACTGACAGGATACTACAATCAACATCGATATAATTATCCTCCAGATTTGATCATGTTAGCTCTTTGTCATATTTAATTTTCCTGATATTTGCTTAAAATGTGCTAAAGCCAAATAAAAATAATAGCATTTCATTTTAGCACTAATTTTAGTATACATTTCTAAAAAATAGAGCATGTTCTACAAATGCTGAATACCATTATCAAACCCAATGCAATGGTAAAATAATCCTTAATTTTCATCAAATACCATCTGTGTTCGGAGTCAAACATTGTTCCTAAAATAATATAGCTGGCATGTTCAAAACAAGATTCAATATTATATCAAGGAACATGCCTAGGTTGACTTTATAATATTTGGGGTTACTGAAATACATGACCTTGGGAATCAAGAATAATTACCAAGGGTAGAAGTCTCCTAACCTGTTAAATATGGCAGAATCTATTTAGGAAGTTGTGAGAAGTTAATGGGAAATATAATTTTAGGGTTTAAAAAAACATAAATAATATGTTTTTTGTTCTTTTTTCATAATTAACAAATTTTAGATAAAATGAACAAGTGTGAAAATCAGTGGGTTTTGACAAAGATAAACTCCCTTGTTGCCACCATCCCAAACAATTCAGAAGCCATTTATATCACCCTAGAAAATTTTCTCATACTCATTTGGTGTCAGCGCACACTCAGTACACAAAATGTATCTCTATGATGATATTATTGCCCGTGCTTCAACTTCATAGCTCATGGCATCATGCAGCATGCATTCCTTGGTATCCTGTGGGGTTATTTTTTTCAGTTTAGTATAATACTACTGAAGTACATTCATGTTTTAGTATGTATCAGAAGTTTGGTTCTTTTATTGCTGCATACTATTCCATTGCATGAATATATCACCATTTGTGATTTTGGTTGATACACATTTGGATTATTATGAATCTTTTGCTGTTATGCATAAAGCTGCTATGGATATTCTTATACAAATCATTTTGCACATGTACATTTTTATCTATCTTGGTTAAATGCCAAGGAATGGATTCACTGTGTATAAGTGTGTGCTTAACTTTATATGAAACCACAAAATTATTTTCAAAGTGGTTGAAACCATTTTACACTCCCACCTACAATGAACCAGAATTTCAATAGTTATGTGCATTTAGTAGTGCCAGTCATTTTGATTATAGTCATTCTAGTGGATGCATAGTGGTATTTCAGTGGGGTGGTTGAACATATTTTCACTTGTTTCTTTTTTATTTTACTTTAAAGTCTTATGTTCGTTTTACTGAGTTATTTGTCTTTTACTATTGAGCTGTAGGAATTATTTTTATATTCTAAATACAAATATTTTAAAGTGAGTATTTACTACCAATGAAGTGGCTGGCATTTTCCTTTTTTAAAACAGTGGGGTTTTTTTTTGGAATCAACTTAAATGCCCATCAATGATAGACTGGATAAAGAAAATGTGGTACATTTACACCATGGAATACTATGCAGCCATAAAAAAGAACAAGATCATGTCCTTCTAAGAACATGGTTAGAGCTGGAGGCCACTATCCTTAGCAGACTAACACAGGAAAAGAAAACCATCTACATGTTCTCACTTGTAAGTAGGAACCAAATGATGAGAACACATGGATACAAAGAGAGGAACAACAGAAATTGGGCCTACTTGAGGCTAGAGGGTGGAAGGAGGGAGAGGAGCAGAAAAATCACTACTGAGTACCAGCATAGTACCTGGCTGACAAAATAATCTGTACAACAAATTCTTGTGACATGAGTTTAACTATATAACAAACTTGCACATGTATCTCTGATCCTAAAATAAAAATTAAAAAAATAATAAAATGATGTATTTTAAAGACAAAGAGTTTTTAATTTAATAAAATGTAATGTATTTTTAAAAAATAATTAACATTTTTGGAATCCAGAAAATTTTGGCTTACTCAAGATCATTAGGGAACTGTCTTATATTCTCCTATAACTTTTTTAGTTTTAGCTTTTATGTCTAGGTTTATGAACTATCTCAAATTAATTTTTGTTCATGATGTGAGGTAGGGATCAATGTTCATTTTTTTTTTCTAATGAATATACTGTTGCTGTAACCCTGTATTTAAAGTAATTTTGTTTTCCCATTGAATTACTTAAGTGGCTTTAATACCTAGACATTCTGAAAAAAGCAATTGTCCAAATATGTGCAGATTTATTCTAGATTTCCTATGTTTCGTCAATTTATTTACCTATTCCTAATAGAAAAGCCTCTTGATTATTGTAAATTTATAGTAAATATTGAAATTAGCCACTGTAAAGCCTCCAAACAGGTTCTTTAAGATTTTGTTGGCAATTCAACATCTTTTATCTTTATACATTTTATAAGGAACTTATTTATTTCTATAATGAACAAAAGCTAGAAACTTGACCAATATGGTGTTGAATCTATTTGGTTGTGTTTAGGAAAAATTGATCACTTGGGATCATTAAATATTTAAATTAATGGTGACAATATATCTTTACATTTGTTATGTTGTTCCTAATTTCTTTCTGCAGTTTTTCTTTTTCTTTTTTTTTTTTGATGTAGAGGTCTTACATAGTTTATATTAAATTTATCTTAATTATTTTATAGTTTGGTACTAATTATAAATAATCTTCTAAAATTCACTTCCTCTTGTTACTTGTTGTTGTTATTTAAAAATATTTTTTCCTTACCCCTGTAATCTCAGAACTTTGGGAGGCCCACGTGGGTGAATTACAAGGTTGGGAACTTGAGATCATCCTGGCCAACGTGGTGAAACCTCATCTCTGCTAAAAATACAAAAATTAGCCAGGTGTGCTGATGCGTGTCTGGTCCCAGTTACCTGGGAGGCTGAGGCAGGAGAATTACTTGAACCCAGCAGGCAGAGGCTGTAGTGAGCCTAGCTCGTGCCACTGCACTCCAGCCTGGGCAACAGAGTGAGACTCTGTCTCAAAAATATGTATATTTTTTCCAGGGTTCTCATAGTTTTGGGTTTTACATGTAAGTCTTCAGTCCATCTTGAGTCAATTTTTGTATACGACGTAAGGAAGGAGTCTAGCTTCAAACTTCTGCATATAGCTAGTCAGCTATGCCAGCACCATTTATTAAATAAGGAATCCTTTCTCCATTGCTTGTTCTTGTCAGGTTTTCAAATATCAGATAATTTTAGGTGTATGGTCTTATTTTCGGGTTCTCTATTCCATTCCACTGGTCTATGTGTCTGATTGTGTACCAGTACCATGCTGTTTTGGTTACTGTAGCCCAGTAGTATGGTCTGAAGTTGGGTAGCATGATGTCTCCAGCTTTTTTTTCTCTTAGAATTGTCTTGGCTTTTTTTGATTCCATATGAATTTTAAAGTAGTTTTCTCTAGTTCTGTGTAGAATCTCAATGGTAGTTTAGTAGGAAGACCATTTAATCTGTAATTTGCTTTGGACAGTATGGCCATTTTAATGATACTGATTCTTCCTGTCCCTGATCATGGAATGTTTTTCCATTTGTTCTCTGATTTCTTTGAGCAGTGTTTTGTAGTTCTCCTTGTAGAGATCTTTTACCTCCCTAAGCTAGCTGTATTCCTAGATATTTCACTCTTTTTGTGAGAATTGTGAATGGGAATACTTTTCACCATTCAGGACATAAGCACAGGCAATAATGTCACGACGAAGATGCCGAAAGCAATTACAACTCAAGCAAAAATTGGCAAATAGAATCTAATTGAACTAAAGAACTTCTGCGCAGCAAAAAGAAACCATCAAGAGAGTAAGCGGGCAACCTACAGAATAGAAGAGAACTTTTGCAAAGTATGCATCTGACAAAAGTCTAATAGCTATAAGGAACTTGAGCAAATTTACAGGAAAGAAAAATACCCTCATTAAAAAATGGACAAAGGATATGAACAAACAATTTTCCAAAGAAGACATACGTGTAGCCAACTATCATATGAAAAAAAGCTCAGCATCACTGATCATTAGAGAATTGCAAATTGAAACCAAGATCATGTATTTAACAGGGATATGGATAGAACTAGAGGCCATTATCCTTAGCAAACTAACACAGGAACAGAAAACTAAATACTGCATGTTCTCACTTGTAAGTGGGAGTTAAATGATAAGAACATACGGACACAAAGAAAGGAAAAATAGACACTGGGATCTACTTAAGGGTGAAGGATGGGAGAAAGGAGAGGATCAGGAAAAATAACCAATGAGACTAAGCTTGATACCTGGGTGAGGAAATAATATGTACAAGAAACACCCACGACACAAGTTTACCGGTGTAACAAACCTGCACTTGTACACCTGAACTTAAAAGTTAAATAAGTCTTTTTTGCATATTGACCCAGTATCCTGCAAAATTGACTAAGTTTATAAATTGATATGTGCCCATGTTCTAGAAACTTATATGTTCTTTAAGATTTTTCTGTTAATGCTATTTCCTCTATGAACAAAAAGACATCTATGTTTTCTTTCTAAGTTCTGTGCTATTTATTTTTCATGCTTTAAGTAACAATATAAGATATCTAGTATAAGTACATAAAAGCAGTAAAAACAGGTGTCTTTGACTTTTTCCCAATCATAGGCAACATTTGTTCAATATGTCACCACTATGATGTTAGTTCTTTGGTTTTTATGTAAGCCCGTTCTCAAATTGAGAATTTTGCTTTCCATTTCTGTTTAGTTAAAGGCTGTCATTGTGGCTTGTGTTTAAATTTTGCCAAATTATATTTTCTGCATACAAATAAGATAAACATGCTTATTTTTAGTTCTTTATCTTTCAGTGTGAGAAATTATACTGATCATAATTATTATTTTATTTAGTTTTTTTCTTTAAGTTCTAAAATACATGTGCAGAACATGCAGGTTTGCTACATAGGTATATATATGCCACGTTGATTTGCTGCACCTATCAACATGTCACCTAGGTTTTGAGGCTCACATGCATTAGCTATTTGTCCTGATGCTCTCCCTCCCTTTGTCCCCAACCCCCAACAGGCCCAGTGTGTATTGTTCTCCTCCCTGTGTTCATGTGTTCTCATTGTTCAACTCCTACTTATGAGTGGGAATATGCAGTGTTTGGTTTTCTGTTCCTGTGTTAGTTTGCTGAGAATGATGGCTTCCAGCTTTATCCATGTCCCTGCAAAGAACATGATCTTGTTCCTCTTTATGGCTGCACAGTATTCCATGGTATATATTTATAACATTTTATTTACCAAGTCTACCATTGATGAGCATTTGGATTGGTTCCATGTCATTGTTACTGTGAATAGGGCTGCAATAAACGTACATGTGCATGTGTCTTTATAATAGAATAATTTATATCCCTTTGGGTATATACCCAGTAATGTGATTGCTGGGTCAAATGGTATTTCTGGTTCTAGATCCTTGAGGAATTGCAACACTTTCTTCCATAATGGTTGACCTAATTTATATTCCCACCAACAGTGTAAAAGTGTTTCTATTTCTCCAAAACCTCACCAGCATCTGTAGTTTCCAGACATTTTAATAATTCCCATTCTGACTGGTGTAAAATGGTATGTCATTGTGGTTTTGATTTGAATTTATCTAATTATCAATGATATTGGGCTTTTTTCATGTTTGTGAACCACATAAATGTCTTCTTTTGAGAAGTCTCTTTTCATATCCTTTGCCCACTTTTTGATGTTTTTGGTTTTTTTGAAAAATTGTTTAAATTATTTGTAAATTCTGGATATAAGACCTTTGTCAGATGAGTAGATTGTAAAAATTTACTCCTATGCTGTAGGTTGCCTGTGTGTTCTGATAGTTTCTTTTGCTGTGCAGAGCTCTTTGGTTTAATTAGATCCCATTTGTCAAATTAGCTTTTGTTGTAACTGCTTTTGGCCATTTCATTATAAAATCTTTGCCCATACCTATGTCCTAAATGGTATTGCCTAGGTTTTCTTCTAGGGTTTTTATGGTTTTGGATTTTACATTTAATCTTTGAATCCATCTTGAGATAATTTTTTATAAGGTGTAAGGAGGGGTCCAGTTTCAGTTTTCTACCTATGGCCAGCCAGTTCTCCTAGTACCATTTATTAAATAGGGAATCCTTTTCCCCATTGCTTCTTTTTGTCAGGTTTGTCAAAGATCAGATGGTTGTAGATGTTTGGTATTATTTCTGAGGCCTCTGTTCTGTTCCATTGGTCTATATCTCTGTTTTGGTACCAGTACCAGGCTATTTTGATTACTGTAGCCCTGTAATATAGTTTGAAGTCACGTAGCGTAATGTCTCCAGCTTTGTTTTCTTTCTTTCTTTTGCTTAGGATTGTCTCAGCAATGTGTACTCTTTTTTGGTTCCATATGAATTTTAAAGTAGTTTTTTTCTAATTCTGTGAAAAATGTCAATGGTAATTTGATGGGAATAGCATTGAATCTATAAATTACTTTGGACAGTATAGCCATTTTCATGGTCTTGATTCTTCCTATCTGTGAGGATGGAATGTTTTTCCATTCTTTTGTGTGTGTTCTCTCTTATTTCCTTGAGCCGTGGTTTGTAGTTCTCCTTGAAGAGGTCCTTCATGTCTCTGGTTAGCTGTATTCCTAGGTATTTTATTCTTTTTGTGACAATTGTGAAGGGAGTTTATTCATGATTTGACTCTCTGCTATTCTATTGTTGGTTATAGAAATGCTTGTAATTTTGCACATTAATTTTGTGTCCTGAGACTGTGGAAGTTGCTTATCAGCTTAAGGAGATTTTGGTCTGAGACAATACGGTTTTCTTTTCTTTTTTCTTTTTTTTTTTTTTTAGAGATAGGGTGTCACCAAATTGGCCAGGCTGGTCTTGAACTCCTGACTTCAGGTGATCCACCCATCTCGGCCTCCCAAAGTGTTGGGATTACAGGCGTGAGCCACTGCGCCAGGCCGACAATGGGGTTTTCTAAATACAATATCTTGTTATCTTCAAACAGAGACAATTTGATTTCCTCTCTTCCTATTCGAATACCTTTTATTTTCTTCTCATTCCTGATTTCCCTGGCCAAAACTTCCAATATCACATTGATAGGAGTGGCAAGAGAGGACATCTTTGTCTTGTGACAGTTTTCAAAGGGAATTATTCCAGCTTTTGCCCATTTAATATGATATTGGCTGTGGATGTGTCATAAATATCTTTATTATTTTGAGATATGTTCCATCAGTACCAGTTAATTGAGAGTTTTTAACATGAAGAGATGATGAATTTCATTGAAGGCCTTTTCTGCATCTATTGAGATAATCTTGCGAGTGGTTTTTTGTCATTAGTTCTGATTATGTGATGGATTACATTTATTGATTTGCATATGTTGAACCAGCCTTGAATCCCAGGGATGAAGCTTACTTGATCATGGTGGATAAGCTTTTTGTTGTGCTGCTGGATTCAGTTTGCCAGTATTTTATTGAGGATTTCTGCATCAATATTCATCAGGGATATTGGCCTGAGGTTCTCTTTTTTTTGTTGTGTCTTTGCCAGGATTTGGTATCAGGATGATGCTGCCCTCATAAAATAAGTTAAGGAGGAGTCCCTCCTTTTTAATTGTTTGGAGTAGTGTCTGAAGGGATGGTACCAGCTCCTCTCTGTACCTCTAGTAGAATGTGGCTGTGAATTCACCTGGTCCTGGGCTTTTTTTTTTTTTTTTTTTTGGTATTCTATTTATTACTGCCTCAATTTCAGAACTTGTTACTGTTTATTCAAGGATTCAGTATCTTCTTGATTAAGGCTTGGGAAGGTGTATATGTCCAGGAATTTATCTATTTCTTCTAGATTTTCTAGTTTATTTGTTCAGACACGTTTATAGTGTCCTCTGATGGTAGTTTGTATTTCCACGGGGTCAGTGGTGGGTGATATTTTCTTAATCACTTTTTATTGTGTCTATTTGATTCTTCTCCTTTTTCTTCTTTTTTAATCTAGCTAGTGGTCTATCTATTTTCTTAATTGTTTTCAAAAAACAAGCTCCTGGATTCACTGATTTTTTGAAGGGCCTTTTTTTTTGTCTCTATTTCCTTCGTTTCTTCTCTGCTCTTAGTTATTTTTTGTCTTCTGCTAGCTTTTGAATTTGCTTGCTTTTACATCTCTAGTTCTTTACATTTTTATGTTAGGGTGTTGATTTGAGATCTCTCTAGCTTTCTGATGTGGGCATTTAATGATAAAAATTTCCCTCAACACTGCTTTAGCTATGCCCCAAAGATTCTGATACATTGTCTCTTTGTTCTCATTGGTTTCAAAGAACTTCTTGATTTCTGCCTTCATTTCATTATTTACCCAGGAGTCATTCAGAAGGAGGCTGTTCAATTTTCATGTATTTGTGTGGTTTCAAGTGAGTTTTTTAATCTTGAGTTCTAATTTGATTGCACTGTAGTCTGAGAGACTCTGTTATAATTTCAGTTCTTTTGTATTTGATGAGGAGTGTTTTACTTCCAATGCTGTGATTAATTTTAGAGTAAAAGAAAAATGTATATTCTATTGTTTTGGAGTGGAGAGTTCTGTAGATATCTATTAGGTCACTTGATCTACAGCTGAGTTCAAGTCCTAAATATCCTTGTTAATTTTCTGTCTCACTTCTCTGTCTAATATTGACAGTGAGGTGTTAAAGTCTCTCACCATTACTGTGAGAGAGTCTAAGTCTCTTTGCAGATATCCAATAACTTGTTTTATGAATCTGGATGCTCCTGTGTTGGGTACATGTATATTTAGGATAGTTAGCTCTTCTTGTTGATTTGATCCCTTTACCATTATATAATGCTTTTCTTTGTCTTTTTTTATCTTTGTTGATTTAAAGTCTGTTTTATCAGAGACTCGGATTACAACCCTTGTTTTCTTCTGCTATCCTTGTGCTTGACAAATTTTCTTCCATCGCTTTATTTTAAGCCTATGCAGGTCTCTGCACGTAAGATGGGTCTCTTGAATACAGCACACTGATGGGTCTTGACTCTCCAGTTTGCCAGTCCGTGTCTTTTAATTGGGGCATTTATAGTTAAGGTTAATATTGTTATGTGTGAATTTGATCCTGTCATCATGATGCTAGCTGATTATTTTGCACACTTATTGATGCTGTTTCTTCATAGTATAATTGGTCTTTATATTTTCATGTGTTTTGCAGTGGCTCATACTGGTTTTTCCTTTCCATATTTCGCGCTTCCTTCATGAGGTTTTGCAAGGCAGGCCTGGTGGTGACAAATTCCCTCAGTATTATCTTGTCTGAAAAGGATTTTATTTCTCCTTCAGGTATGAGGCTTATTTTGGGTGTTTATGAAATTCTGGGTTTAAAATTCTTTTCTTAAAGAATGTTGATTATTGGCTCCCACTCTCTTCTGACTTGCAGGGTTTCTGCTGAGAGATCCGCTGTTAGCCTGATGGGCCTTGCTTTGTAGGTGACCTGGCCTTTCTCTCTGTGTACTCTAAACATTTTCTCCTTCATTTCAACCTTAGTGAATCTGATGATTATGTGTATCATGGCTGATCTTCTTGTGGAGTATCTTAATGGGATTCTCTATATTTCCTGAAGTTGAATGTTGATCTGTCTTGCTAGGCTGGGAGAGTTCTCCTGGCTAATAACCTGAAGTGTTTTTTCCAACTTGGTTGCATTCTCTCTGTCTCTTTCATGGACTCCAATCAGTTGTAGGTTTGATCTTTTTACATACTCCCATACTTCTTGGAGGTTTTGTTTGCTCTTTTTCATTCTTTTTTCTCTAATCCTATCCACCTGCCTTATTTTAGCAAGATGGTCTTCCATCTCTAATATTCTTTCTTCTGCTTAATCGATTTGGCTATTGATACTTGTGTATGCTTTACAAAGTTCTCATGCTGTATTTTTCAGCTCCATCAGGTCATTTATGTTCCTCTCTAAAATGGCTATTCTAGTTAACAGCTCCTCTAAAATTTTCTCAAGGTTCTTAGCTTCTTTGCATTCGATTAGAACATGTTCCTTTACCTCAGCAAAGTTTATTATTACTCACTTTCTGAAGCTTGCTTCTGTTAATTTGTCCATCTCACCCTCCGTCCAGTTCTGTGCACCTGCTGGAGAGCAGTTGTGGTAATTTGGAGAAGAGGCACTCTGACCTTTTAGGTTTTCAGTGCTTTTTTGTTGTTGTTGTTGTTGTTGTTGATTCTTTCTCATCTTCATGAGTTTGTCTAGTTTTGATCTTTGAGGCTGCTGACCCTTTGATGAGGTTTTCGTGGGTAATTTTTTCATTAATGCTGTTTTTGTTGCTTTCTATTTGTTTGTTTTTCTTTCAAAAGTCAGGTTTCTCTTTTTTTAGGGTTGCTGTAGTTTGCTGGGGGTTCACTTCAAGCCCTATTCATCTGATTTGCTTCTATACCTAGAGATGTCACTCAAGGAGGCTGGGGAACAGCAAAGATGGGTGCCTTCTCTTTCCTCTGGGATCTCTGAGCTCGAGGGGCACTGACTTGATGCCAGTAGAGATGCTCCTGTATAGGCTGTCTGACAACCCCTGTTGGGGCTCTCACCTCGAAGGGTGGCATGGGAAGCAGGACTTGTTTAACAAAGCACTTTGGCTGTCCCTCGGTGGAGGTGGTGTGCTGTGCTGGGGGCGATCCATTTGTCTGGGCTGCCCAGATTCCTCAGAACTAGCAGGAGGAAAGACTAAGTCTGTTGGACCGTAGAGACAGCAGCCACTCCTTTCACTAGGGCTTCAGGCCAGGGAGATCAGAGTTCTGTCCCAGAGCCCCTGGCTGCAGTTGGAATTCCTGCAGGGAGGTTCTGCAACTGCAGTGTTGACTGCTGCTCCTCCCCCAAGGAGCTCAGCTGGCTTAGATAGCAGGCAGCTTCAGCAGTGGTAATGGTTGCCCTTTCCCTTGGGAATTTGGCTCAGACTGATTCTAGCCGAATTAGAATCTGCATCACTTCCTAACTGGGACCCAAGGCCCTGGTGGCATGAGCTCATGAGTGGGATCTTTCAATCCATGGATTGCACAGTTCTGTGAAAAAAGCATACTTTCCCAAGCTGGGTAGCAGACTCACTCACCACCTCCCTTGGTTGGAGGTGGGGTCTCCCCTGCCCCTTGTGGCTCTTAGGTGGGCTGCACCACACTGCTCTTCCTTCCTCTCCTGGGGTCACACCAGCTGCCTAGTCTGTGCTAATGACAGAACCTGGATACCTTGGCTGCCTGTGCAGGATTTGCATGGTTTTGGATCTTTTCCATGGGAGCCTCTGATTGCCCCTGCTTCAGTCAGCCATCTTGGTTCCAACCCCACAATCTGTTTGTTATTATTTTTAACATTGAACCAAACTTACATTCCTTAGAAAAACACAGTTGGTCATGCTGTTTGATCATTAAAAAAATATTTTCCTTGGTAGGTCTGACATTTTGATAAGGATTTTTATATCCATATTAAGGATGGATATTGGCCTATAATTTATTTGTGTGTTTAAAATCTCATTTTGCTATTAAGTTTAAAGTGATCTCATAAAACAATTCTCTATTTTAGAAACTAATTTATTTGATTTTGGTATTATTCCTCATACAATGATTGATAGAAACAAATAATGAATCTCTCTGTACCTGGCACTTGATGACATATAATTTAATTTTTAATTATATTTATCTATATAAATAAAAAAGACAAAAAAGTATTTTATATAAATGAAAAATTGTTTATTTTTAATTCTCCATCTGTTATTGTTAGAAGTCTTGATGGATTCATCAAATTAATTGGCCTAGTCAAAGTAGGCCTTTCTAATTTCATTAATTTTTTAAACAATACATTTTGGGCTTTGTGAATTTGTAGTTTGTTTTCTATTTCATTGTTTTTCTCTTTTATCTTTAATATTTACTGTCTTGCATTTGCTTTCAGTTTTTCTTTTGTTAAATTCTTAATTTGGAAAAGTAGATAATGTAGTGACATCTTTCGCCTATGTAACAGTGGTACTTAAAAGTGTAAGTTTCCCATCACACTTTAACTGTATCCCACAACTTTTGATATTTTACCATTCAGTGAAAAATATTTTTTATTTTTCTTGTGATTTCTTCTTTGATATATAGGTATTTAGAAATGAGCTGCCTAAATTGAAATATTTATAAATTTTCTGGATATCTTATTGTTTTTGATTTATAATTTTATCCTGTTGTTTTCAGGAAACAGAGTATGTTTTGAAATGCATAAATACTTGTTTTATGTGTCAGCATTAAGTCTATTGCATTGACTGTTCCAAGGACATTTGAGAAAAATGTTTGTCCTGCAGTTTTTGAATGGGTGTTGTTTAGTTGTCAGTCATATCAGATTGGTTTATACTGTTGTTCAAATCTTCTGTATTTTTATTAGTCTTTTCTCTACTTTTTATAATTATTACAAAAATAGAAGTATTGAAATCTCCAACTATGGCTAAGTTTTAGAGTATTTCTCCCATATTTGTATAAAACTTCTTTCATTAAGATTTACAGTTTCTAATGAATTGACACCTACCATGGTGAAGTGATTTACTTTATCTCTGCTAACAGTAATTTTCTTACATTTCATTTTGTCCTGATAGTAACTAAGCCACATCAACTTTCATATGCTTATTTTTGCAAAAATACATTTTCCATTTACTTTTGTCCAGTGCTTCTGTCTTCATACATAGAATGTATCTATTGCAGCATGGGGCTATAAATTAAATTACTAGGCTCATGTTTAAAGATACCATCTTGCTGTTTGTTTTCTATTTTACCCTTTTGTCTTTCCATTTTAAATGTACCTGTGTGTGTATTACATGTAATTTAATCATTTTAATTGTACAGTTGAGTGGTATAAAGTACACTCACATTGTTGGCAGCCAGTATATCCACCCATCTCTAGAACTCTCTTCATCTTAAACTAAAAGTCTGTACTCTTAAAACAATGCAATTTTCCACCCCTACTGCCAGTACCTGGAAACCACTATATATTTTTAAATGTTCCATCCCTCTGCTCTTTGGCCTCATGTATACAGAGAGAGATAAGTATATATGTATATATGTGTATATATATGTATAGACCTTGCGTTTGCTTTGATATTGTATATGCATTTTCACTTATGACAGTGTAACTTTAATGATTTTTGTGACTTTACATATAATGCAATAACATTATAGCAGAATAATCCTATTTATGATCTCTTTCATCTCTTTGCTAGTCTTGTCATAGGTTGTTTCTCACTTTAGTCAATTGACTTTACAAGAAATTGAGAAACAAGCACTTTTACATTGACTTACATGTTTACTCTTTCTAGCACTAATCTTTTCATATCATAGATCTCAAATCCTGTGTAACTTCACATCCCTTAAGTCTGAAGAATCTCAGTATTTCTTATAGTGTGTATCTACTATAAGGATTTTTTTGTTTGTTTATCTGAAAATGTCTTTATTTTGTCTTCATTTTTGAAACATATTTTTGCTGTGTATGGACTGGTAGTCTGACAGTGTTTTTTGTTTTTCTATCAGCATTTAAGATGTAATTTCATTATCTTTTTCTTTCTTTCTTTTCTTTTTCTTTTTTTTTTTTTTTTTGAGACAGAGTCTTGCACTGTTGCCTGAGGCTGGAGTGCAGTGGCACGATCTCGGCTCACAGCAACCTCTGCCTCCTGGGTTCAGGTGATTCCCTGTCCCAGTCTCCCAGGTAGCTGGGATTACAGGTGCCTGCCACCATGCCCAGCTAATTTTGTGTTTTTAGTAGAGATGGGGTTTCAGTATGTAGGCCACAGCTGGTCTTGAACTCCTGACCTCGTGATTATCTTTTAATATCTTTTTTCTATGACAAAATGTCAGCTTTCATTATTATTTTTGTAATCTTCTAGGTAATGTTTCATTTTCCTTTCTTTCCTGTGTCTTTTAATGCTTTGCTTTTCAAGAGACAAATCCTGTCCAGTTTATGGCTGCTTTAGACTACTTTCTATTGTCTTAAAACTATTATCTTTTTTTGCCCAATTTTTTTCTCTCTTATCAAGCAGAAATTTAGTCTTATATAAGGTACTCTGCCATTACTAGAAAATAGAAACCAAGTTTGTGAGTTTCTAATATTTACTCATTTATGTGCTATTTCTGGGAAGCTTCATTCTTTTGTGTGGACCCATGTTTTGTCGTATCATTTTCCTTCTGTCTAAAAAAAATTTAAGTATATCTTTTAGATCAAATTAGCTAATGACAAAATGCTCTCAGCTTTCATTATTTAAAAAAATATTTCACTTTTATTTTCAAAGATGTCTTCTCTGGGTATTGAATTCTTACTATCCTCTCTCTCTCTCTCTCTCTCTCTCTCTCGCTCTCTCTCTCTCTGAGAGAGATAGTAAGAATTCTATTTGTCTGTCATCTATCAATTGATCAATCTATCGAGAGATAGTAAGAATTCAATACCCAGAGAAGACACATTATATACTATACTACTTTAGCCCTATTACTAATGTGTTTTCTACCTGAGTTATCCAGTAAATGTCTGTGTGTTCAATATATTTTCTTTATTTTGACTAATCAGAGATTGACTGTCTTTCATCTTTTGTAAGCTTCAGGAACTGTTTTCTTTATTTTGACCAATCAGAGATTGACTTTCATCTTGTGTAAGCTTCAGGAACTGTTCACCTCACAGCCAATCTCTCTCTCCCCATTCATTCTTCTCTTGGAGTTTCACCCTCTGAATGCATAACTCACTATTCAGCAAAAGACAATGAAGCCCACATGCAGATTTCTGGAGTATTTTTTCTGTATGCTGATTCTCTTCTTCTGTATTTTGGTTTATAAATTCTAACCACTTAATTCTTCCCCTACGATGATGTACGTCTTCTCCCATGAACAAGTTTTTTTTACTTATTTTTGTGATACTGCTTCCCCACCAGCTTCATGCACCTGTTATCCACAAAGTGTTACCAAGTAGAAATCTAACCATAAGGCTCACTTAATCTCTTCCCCTTGTTTCATGGGACACATGCCTTCTCAGCCTAATGCCTTATTTTTCTAGTGTTTTCATTTTTACCTTGGGAGGAGATTCAGTCCTAGATACCCCACCTTCATCAGAAAGAGAAGTTCTCTGTCATTTACTTATTTTTTAAAGCCTCTGTCTTCTCTTAGCCTTTTTAAGAGAATACTTGTTTTTCAGAATTATAATAGACTTAAAAGTTGGAATATTGATGTATCTTACGTGAATCTCTTACAAGTAGTCACCATTTTTGGAGTAAACATTTAATGAAGCACAGATCTCACTGCTTCATCTCAATAAGTCTATTTCTTTTTTTTTATTATAAGTTCTGGAGTACATGTGCAGATTGTGCAGGGTTGTTATATAGGTATACACATGCCATGGTTGTTTGCTGTATCCATCCCCTCACGTCATCTACATTAGGTATTTCTCCTAATATTATCCCTCCCGAATCCCCCCATACCCTGCTATCCCTCCCCTGCCCCCCACCCCCCAGCAGGCCCTGGTGTGTGATGTTCCTCTCCCTGTGTCCATGTGTTCTTATTGTTCAACACTCACTTATGAGTGAGAACGTGGAGTTTGGTTTTCTCTTCTTGTGTCAGTTTGCAGAGAATGTTGGTTTCCAATTTCATCCATGTCCCTGCAAAGGACATGAACTCATCCTTGTTTATGGCTGAATAGCATTCCATGGTGTATATGTGCCACATTTTCTTTATCCAGACTAACATTGATGGGCATTTGGGTTGGTTCCAAGTCTTTGCTATTGTAAACAGTGTCTCAGTGAACATATGTGTGCATGTGTCTTTATAGCAGAATGATTTATAGTCCTTTGAGTATATACCCAATAATGGGATTGCTGGATCAAATGGTATTTCTATTTCTAGATCCTTGTGGAATTGCCACACTGTCTTCCACAGTGGTTTTTTAGACCATTCCAATTGTTTAAAAATTCCTACTTATGATTAGCTGAAATTTATCTTCTCTTAATTCACTTCAATTATTTTCTTCCATTTCTGGATTTATATACTGAGATTATGTTAAATGTGGATAAATTATAATCCTAACATAAATACATGTTCTCTAATAATGGAAAAATAGCAATGTATAACTTCTTTATATTACCATTTTTATTATACCATTTTAGATCTGTTGTTTAATTAGAGAAGGTAGAATTAGTCCCATTTTTAAGCATAAAGAAACTGAAATCTTGAAACTGTCAGTTGAATTATTGAAGAAGTGTTGCCAGATATGAAGTATCCACAACTTTAATTCTTGATTTCTGATAATATGGATACCTGGTATGGTGTGGTAGGGTTATAGGAAGGTGTAGTAATGGCCTTACAAACAGAAATAAATATTGATTTACTGTTAGGTGAAGTAATATTTACAGGTTTAGCCCAATAGCATATAAGAAAGCAGTGAACGTTCCAGTTTGCAAGGATACCTCTAGTTGGGTAAATACTACATAAACTTTAAAGATGCCAAAATAATAAAAACAATTATATTTTTAAAAGTGAAAATGGATAGTTTAGGTGTGAAAGTTTTGAATATACTTTTGTGAAACATTAGTTTAGATAGAAAGTTTGCTAAGATTAATCTGGAAACCATCATTCTCAGCAAACTGACACAATAACAGAAAACCAAACACCACATGTTCTCATTCATAGGAAGGTGTTGAACAATGAGAACATGTAGGCATAGGGAGGGGAACATCTCACACTGGGGTAGGTTGGGGGGTGGGGGGGGCTAGAGGAGGGACAGAGAGGGGCAGGGAGACTGGGGAGGGAAAACACTGGGAGAAATATCTGATGAAGACGATGGTGGCAGGTGGGGACGGAGACTGCAAACCATCATGGCATGTGTGTACCTATGCAACAACCCTGCGGGATCTGCACATGTACCCGAGATCTCGAAGTATGATAAAAAAAAAAGTTTGCTTATGTATTAAAGATTAGGATTATTTTCCAATAATAATGCCAAAGCTTTGTTGATCAGTTATTATGTACTGATATTGTATATATGCATATCATTTAATATCTAAGCCCATCTGCTAAGCTACGTAGAATAACATCAATTTTACAAATGCAAAAAAAAAGATAAATTGGCTATTTTACTCAAATGTATAAAGTTAGCAAATACAAGATTTGAAATTCTAATACCAATCACTCTGAATCCAAAGTTTATGCTGGTACAACAATAATTTCTAGCTTCCAGCCTATTTAGAATTAAAACGTAGGTTTTGGTATTGATCATTTGTGTCTAGTAGTAAAGGTTTAACCATGTGTTGTTTGTAGGAAAATGCGGTCATTTAATACTCCATTTTGACCTACCATCTTTCTAGATAATCTATTTTTTGTTAAAATGATAGCATGTGTCATTTAATTTCTAAAGAAGAGTGTAGTCCCAAAGATATAGCCAAATTATGATCAAATAAATATCTTTATAATAAAAACTAATTACTGTCAATGATTACTTACTAACTTGTTTATTTATTTGTTTGCCTTTAAAGAGTGAAATGAGTAATATTTTGAAAATGTTTTTTAAATTTTTAATCAGGTAAAAGTACTCAGAACACAGAAAGTCTGTGGTTAGTAGTAGATTGGCCCACTGTCTACTTTAGTAATAAAGTTGTATTGAAACACTAATTTGTTTATGTATAATCTATGGTGCTACAGTAGCAGACTATGGTAGTTGAAGTAGAGACCCTATGGCACACAGTCCAACACATTTACTTTTCAGCCTTTGACAGAAAAAATTACCAACACCTGTAATAAATTGTGAGAATGCCTAAAGGAGATAAATTAATTGTTTAAAGTAATAACATTAACAGATTGAGCTTCATATGGGCAAGATCCATGAGTGAATTGAGTGGATATATATACAGAATATATATGCAAGCGTTGCTTATTTCAACAGATTAGCTAAGCATTGATGATCATTCACAAAAGATTCATGTTGAGACTCCAAAGAGAGGATATAAGTGGGTCAGCTTATATCTAATATACAAGTCATGGCAATACATGTACCCAAGACCCTTTTAAGAACTAAAATTATATTAACTGCTGGGACTTAAATATCTCTGGGCACATTTATTGCAGCCGTGGACTTGCCTTGACTTTCCTTCCTACAGAGAAGGAAAAATAATTTTTCCTTCTACTCTTCAGAGTTCTCAGCTGGGACCCTTGAATACAACCACCACATTATCAAGAGAAAAAACAAACAGAAGTTGATTTCTCTTATTTATACATAAGAGAAAACTCAGGGAAAGAGTAACTCTTAAAGAAGTGGCATAGAGCTCTGGCATGTATAGTATCTTAAACAATGAACAATGCAATTTTAGAGAAATGATAAGACAAAGGTAAAGGATTTTCAGTCTCTAGAGGCAGCAAATTGCGAGAAGGCAAATACATGGGAAATCAAAGGTAGATAAAGGTTAATTAGTAAAGTTTGCTAACGTATAATAGATTCTTCTGGTGCAGTCTCCAGGATGATAAGTGTCTAAGGTAGGTCTTCTCCAGGGATCAGCTTTTGTCTTTCATGATAGAGTTAAGAAGGAAAACTTTATAAATATATGTCCCGCTTTTAGGCAAATAAGGGAAGAGCGAGAGCTTTTTTTCTATTTGCTTCTTCTCAATTGCCTTCAGCTCAAAATAATCTTTATGCCAAAGTGACATACTATGGGGGCATATTCTGCTACACCTCAATTCTAACAGAAGAAAGAGCAGACATGAAGAACTTGATGCACAAAGAAAGTCATTGTAATAGCCAGGATAGACTTCTCAATAGAAATGAGAAGGATTGTAGCATAGTGTTTGACACTTGATATGGTTGCCTAGCCTAATACCCATTGGGTTTATGTCTGAGTTGATGAGGGCTGGTGAAACAGGGTTATAACTTGGTTCAAGATATATTATTTAAATTACAATACAATACAACATAATAAAATAAGACGCAAGTAATCGACTAGTCAATGATCTATCGGAAATAAGTTTAGTGTCATATGAGATGAGGATCTAGGCTGATTTATTTTTCTCTCAAATGGAAAGCCTGACCACCACCATTTATTGACTATCTCATTTTATTTTTTCAAACCACTGATTTAACTATCTTTTGAATTGTTTAAATCTCAGTACACACTAGTGTCTGCTTTTGTAAATTTGAAATTTCTTTGTTTCTCTGTCTATATCCCAATAGAGGTACATATTTTACTTATTGTAGCTCTGAAATATCCTTAGTACCCATGGGAGGTGACTCCTTTCTGAATATTCTTTTTTTAACATTTATTTTAAGTTTAGGGGTACAAGTGAAGGTTTGCTACAGGTATGCATTTCTATTATAGATTCCAAAGAAAATTGGGGATAATCTTAATAATATTCCAATCATCTGGAAAATTAACTATGCAACACTGATTATGTTATTCTTAAAAAGAAAATTTACATCTTCCAGATGAACTTTAGAAAAATTCTATGTCTTTCTATTCAAGCAAATTTTTTTTCTATATGTTTTCTGAGTTTTTCTTCTTTAGCTATAATTATTTTAGAGATTCTGCTTTTTTCTTGCTATATTTATTATTATACCTTTAAGTGCTTATATCACAATTATAAATTATTTCTTTAATTATATTTTATCTTTAATATATATTTATAGAATGATTAACTTTTGTGTATTAATTTTAATTTTGATAGTTTATTGATTAATATTTTTGAATAAACCAATGACTGAAGATAAATTAAGTAAAAAGAATAATCTTGTATTCTTTTGAAGAAATTGAATGAGGATCTACCAGAATACCACCAGTATATTTTCTGACTTCTCATCATACTTGCTTCTTGCCATGATTTTTTAAAATAGAGTACTTCCACATTATTTACCCCACTTGATCTTTACTTCCATTTTAGAGATGTGAAATCTGATACTGAGAGATGACAGGACATACCCAGGAGTTGTGAGTGACAGGAAGGCTTAGCTAAGATTTAGTGCCCTTTCCAACATACTCTACTGCACCTCATCATATGTTGGCCTTCTCTGAAGATTTATCCTGGCATTATCCAACTAAAAATTGTAATAGTGCATGTGGCTTCTTTTTGAGATTATACTAATGATACTTTTCAGCAGTGGAACAAAGACAGTCATGAAAGTGCTGCCTCAGTTTATGTTCAGCACCCACATAGGGAAAAAGAAGGATCAGAAATCATAGTGAGATGGAGTAAACAGACCCACATAAACTAACAGGGATGAGATGCATCTCATGTGTCCAGGTGTGTTGAAGGACCGGCCACTCACATGTTGGTTTATATGGTAAAGGTAAGTTTATTTAAGTTAATATGCAGAAATATTCTAATAACAACCTGCCAAGCGTGGAGGGGGACATGTTAGGCGAGAGAAATGAGAAGAGAGAAGAAATACCAGAAAATAACTGATAAATTAAGGAAACAGAACAATTTTTCATTATAATCATAAGGCAGGTGGCCAGAATTACTTTCTTACTAGCTATTCATCTTTCAGTTAGTAATGCCATGTATTTAAGAAATTGAACTATAAAATTACATACAGTAATTCAGGAATGGAAAACCAAACATCGTACATTCTCACTCATAACTGGGAGCTAAGCTATGAGGAGGTAAAGTCATAAGACTGATACAATAAGCTTTGGGGACTCGAGGTCAAGGGTGAGAGGGGTGTGAGGGATAAAAGATTATACACTGGGTACAGTGGACACTGCTCTGGTGATGGCACACCAAAAATCTCAGAAATTACCACTAAACAATGTATTCATATAACCAAACACCTCCTGTTCCCCCAAAACGTATTGAAATATAAACAACATCAACAAAGGCTCAAACAGGGCAAAAAGAAAATTAGATATACCTGAGTTCGGATCCCACTTATGCCACTCAACCTTCTAAATATTTGTTTATTTTTCTTTAAGGTGAAAATAATGATAGCTAATATAATTGAGATACTGTGAGGATTGAAATAATACACCTATTTAAAATATATATAACAATAATATATATAATAACTAAAAGATGTTTAAGGGATTGGAGTGTTAGATGTCATCTGTGTAATCTACAGTGATGAGAAATTCAATTATGTTATAATGAAGATGTGGTGGCCTTAAAATTATGTGGAGAGTAGCTATGATGATAAATATTAATGACAAAAAGAATATGGGGAATTAATTAATTCATTCATTCATACATTCAACAAACATTCTTTGAATGCTTGGTTCTTTGATCTGTCTATGGCTTGTCACTTTTAGGGATATGTTAAAAAAAAAAAAAAAGTAAAATATTTGTCCCAAGTAACTGACAATCTTAAAAGCATAACATTTGAAATAAAGTTGAAAGAAGTGGGAGGTAAGCCTAGTTACAAAAAGAATGAGAGGAAACAGAGTGACTGGCTTCAAATAATTCAGAGAAGAACAGTGCCATGTTCTGAATGTCCCACAGGCATTGAAGTGAAATCTAATTCAGAAAATTTTTTCAAGTTAGAGCTGCCCAAAGATGGAATAGCAATAATGCTAGCATATGCCTAGAATTTACTACATGCTGTGGAGTTTCCAAGGTAAGAGGTTGCCCCTATCTTATATGATCCTAAAGGTAATTGTATGAGATATATATATATATATTTTTTTCTACTAAAATCAGTAAGAAATCTGAAACCCAGGGATGATATGTAGCTTACTAAATGTCACAGATTTAACACTTACAGAGCCAGCATTCATCATTTTCTTAAACCAAAGATCAGAAATTTAATTTTTAGTTTATGCATTTTCATTTTTAAAAATGAACAATTTGCCACTCAGATTTTTTAAGCATATTTTTGAAAGACCTTTTGACCACCTAGGATGGTATGGATGACTGAAAGTGAGTTGAAGAAAATAGACATTAAGTTTTTTCCAAAATGAAAATTTTAAGATGGTATGCCTAAAATGCATACTTATATTTAATGCTTCATGAATTTAGGAAAGTTAACTTTATCTCCCTGAGACTTACCATTCATTTATAAAATGGAGAATAATATTGCCTCTAGGATTCCTTAAACAATTACATGGAACAATGACTATTGATTGCTCATGGGTACTCATGTTGTGCTGAAAGAAGCCCTGGTAAAACATACATCATGAATGTCATGTGGTGAACATACAATAAGCACGGAGATCACGAGAGACAAAAGAAAGTTTCAATGGCCGGGCGTGGTGCCTCACACCTGTAATCCCAGCATGTTAGGAGGCCAAGATGGGCAGATCATCTGAGATCAGGAGATCGAGGCGAGCCTGGCCAACATAGTGAGATTCTGTATCTACTAAAAATACAAAACTTAGCCAGGCATGGTGGTAGGCACCTATAATTCCAGCTACTTGAGAGGCTGAGGCTGGAGAATTGCTTGAATCCAGGAGGCGGCAGTTGCAATGAGTCAAGGTCATGTCACTGCACTACAGACTGGGCAACAGAGTGAGACTCCATCTCAAAAAAATACAAAAACAAAAACAAAACAAACCCAAAAAACAAAAAAAATCCTCTCACCTATAAATAATAAACAAGCATTTTTAGTGGATATATATATATATATATATATATATACATACACACATATATATACATATATATATGTAAGTTAATAGTAGTACTTACAAAAAGGTATAAATAAGATATATATCTAATAAGATATATATATATATAAGTTAATAGTAGTACTTACAAAAAGATATAAAGCATTCTAATCATTGTTATACATACGTTAAAAATTTAAAACAAGCTTCTACAAGATCCACGTACTTGCATCTTAAAATATATTGATGGTAAGTTTGAACTCTGAACAAAAAAAATGAGATGAAGGAAGGTACTAAAAGAAATTTTAAGTATACATATCATATTTCCTTAAAAACATACCCAACTATTTTCTTTTAAAAATATGAGGAAAACAGGTAGAAGGAGTTGATGATTGTGGGAGGAAATAGAGGAGAGAACTCTGGCAACAAAGGAGGGAGAGGTTTCTCCCTGTAATAGGAAGTAAAGCATTAAGTCTGAAGATCTCTCTAGTATGATTTCCAACCAGGGGTGATTTTACCTACAGGGGACATCTAGCAACATCTGGAGATACTGTTTTATTGTCGCAACTGAAAGGAGGTGTTATTTCACCTAGTTGGTAGATGCCAGGGATGCTGACAAACACCCCACAGCACAGAGGACGGGTCCTTATCAGAGACAGGTCCTTACTGGAAAGTATAATCTAGCTCCAAGTAGTGCAGAGGTTGAAAACCATGCTCTTAAATTTGTTTTTCAGTGGCAATCATTGTGAATGAGACAACTTCTGAAGGAGAGCTCTGAGCTTTTTGTGTGAGGCTAAGAGTGTTTTCCAGAAAATTTATTATTTACTTATCGGACCGTGCTAACTGAAATGGATAGAATAAGGGGGTTGGTGGTTGTGGAGTAGAGAAAACTGGAATTACTGCTGAGAGGGAAGGGATAGCAGGCGGTGGGAAAATTGGGGAGGGAGAGATAACATTAGGAGAAATATCTAATGTGGGTGACGGGGGATGGATGCAGCAGACCACCATGGCATGTGTATTCCTGTGTAACCATCTTGCACGATTTGCACATGTGCCCCAGAACTTAAAATACAATAATAATTAAAAAAAAGAAAAATGAAACATTGAGTCAATCAGATGTAAGGAGATGAAGTGATAGACAATGGGCAGGAGGCCCAGACAGCTAGTCTTGTCATCTAGGTCAACCTAAATGGTGAGCACACTTGTGATTAATTAACCATGCTAAGTGTACAGACATCTCTGAAGACTCAGCACACATGACCAGGATTAGTGCTAAGTAATATGTAGAGTGAATTTAAGAAGGGTGGCTGAATGGGTAACCAGTTACTTTGGAGAATGAAATCTTGGAATTCTAGTTATAGTGCACCTAAGAATTCTCACTTTGCTGATAGGTAGGTGACTATATAGCTTGACCCTCATTCAAGTAGAGTGGTGAACTGGATGATTTGGTGGGTGCTACAAAGTGCTATTCAGATCCTTCCCCTTTCAGGAATAAAAAATTTATTTTCCAAGCTGCTGGAGTATTGTTGGAAGATAACCCTGAACTGCCAATCCCCTTTGGGAATTGTCTCAGCTGAAGCAAGCTTTCTGCCTGAAGTTTGTACTCTCTTCCTTAAATGGCTGACATCCAGTGACTGATTGACACATGGAAGTATGAAAGCCCCATCCTCCTGTTCCACATCAGCACAGCTCTGATCATACCATCTTTGGAATGTTCCTTGGTATTAACTGGAGTGTTGCCTTGAGACTGTACCATAGGTTGACTTTTCCCTCTGTCCAATCCCAATCCTATTTATTTTTCTTCTCTTTCACAGTTGTTTTTCCCAAGAGCATTTCCTAATTAACCTTACCCATGCAAAATCTGCATCTTAGAGTCTGCTTGCTGGGGAACCCCACCTGTGGTCAATGACCTCCTGGTTCTCTTCCATTTATTACACTTCATATCCCAAGTATGTATCTTTGATCTTAATGTAAAATCTCCAACAGCAAGAACTTGTTAGGCTGTGTGTGTGTGAGTGTATGCATAGATAACTATTACAAATAATCCTTCTCATCCTATAGCCTTTTACAAATAAAAGTCATAATTTTAATACAAGTAAATGTTTGCTGTGCTATTTAGTAAAATGCAACCTGGAAATACTAAATGACCACACTTCACCACCAGCATATTAATAGCAATTTTTTCTTGTTAAGCATGTTGCAGCTATTAATTCACTGCAAGTGAAATTGATATAATAGATAATATAATCCTCAATATTTAACAAATGGGAACACTGAAACTCAAATACTTTTCGTGGCTTCTATGAGCCAATAACTAAAGAAGCTGGAACTAGTACTAATTTGTTCTTATTTTAACTTCACAGTTTTTTCCACCACATGGTGGACAAATAGGTCCAAAACTGTTTAGGTAAATTCTTAAAAGATTGTATCATAATGATTAATTATTTTCAGCTTGACTTCAAGAAGGACAACCATGTTCTGCTTACATAAGATTCTATTCATCTTAGGATGCAAGACACTTTGGATTCAGTCGAGTAATTTGGAGTTGGAAGGAACTGCAAAAGCTATTTATTACAGAGAATGCATATAAGCTCTTTTTCACCTGCCAACTGTATTCTATTGGTAAGTGCTTGCTGCAGCATCCTGTGGAGAAGAATATTAATGCCACACCTGGCTCAGTGAAAAAAAGTGCAGTGATTGATTAGTGATGTCTGCCATGAGTACAGGAATCAGCATTAGCAGCTCCAATGCCACGTGTTTTTAATCTTGATCCTAGTGAAATCTGTTGGTTTGTTAATAGAGAAATTTAGTCACAGACAGAGTAGACATTGCAGAAAGAGTGTGTGTGTATATATATATATATGTATATAATATGCAATTATATATATAACAAACAAAAGTATATATAATATATTATGTACTGTATGTTATTATATGCAACATATAGCATAATATGTAATATACATTATACATAATATATTATCTTATACTTAATATATTATATATATTTATTACATATTATTATATACCATATAAATTATATTTATATATATCTCTCTCACATACATGTGCACATGCACACACACACATATACATACATCCCACACAGGTAGGATTGAAACTAGAGTTTAAGTTGCCTGACTCAGAGAACAATGCCATTTATTTATTGCCTATATTGATCAATACAATATCCACTACCCGTACGAAGTTATGTAAACTTAACTTACTTAAAATTACATAAAATTTATAAATTCAATTCTTCAATCTATCAGGCTAGATGCAGTAAGAGATAGTACAGAGAATATTTTCATCATCAGTGAAAATCCTATTGGACAGAGCTGCAGTACCAATGGGTTTCTGCAACAATGCTCATGTTTATATTTTCCCACAACTTAGTGAACACTCAACAAAAATTAATTGAAGGTAATAATTGAAATTAAGAGAAATCTAAAAGTTCTTTAGCTTATTCATAGAATGTATCAAATTTATACAACCCTTGGGACTATTTCTGTCCAAGGTTAACTTTTTGCGTTTTCAAAGTACATAGAATAAGTGCTAGTTTTCAACTTCGTGTTTACCATATGCCTTGTACTACATCCAGTGTCTTTCTACTCTAGACTCATATTATAAAGATCAGAGTGAAACTTTGTTGAAAATTTCTCCCCAATGCAAGGAAAATGCCAGGCAGTATGCTGTTGGGGACAATACACACACATACACACACACGCCCACATTTACAAATTTATTTTACTTATTAATTTTAATATTGATCACAACCTTATATAGATCAATATCTATATATGAGCCATCTCTATGAACACAGGGCATATGCATAGGAATTTCTAAGTTTAAATCTGCAGTGTAAAACAAATTTCCCTTTCTAAATGTTATCATTTAATGAATAAGCACTGTTAGCTCCAATTACATAATTAATCCCCACAATGACCCAGAGTGATAGTATTGTTTTTCCTTTGTAGATAAGAAAATTGGAATTTAAAATGTAATGTTTATAAAGACACAAAATTGGTAAATGCCCTGGAACATGACCTCATAAATAGCTCTATGGCTATCTTCAAAGCTCATGGTAGAAGTTGTCCTTCTGTATTGTCTGTTAGGATACTCTGTGAGCAAATTACTTTAACAAATTATTGATGTTTAAATAATTTTGGGGAAAACTATTGCTGAAGTAAATAGCAAACAAAGAGAAGCTCTCTAAAAGAAATGTGCTTAAGATAAAGCATTGCAGTGGGAATACACATGTGATAGTAAACTATACGCATTTTCAGGTAGACTAAGGTTTTCCAATTTAAAAATGAGGATTACATAATTGTTTTAAAATAATTATTCTTGGCTACCAAGATCAATAACAAGGGTGACACTAATCCAAAATCAGACAGTTATTGGGCATATGTCCTTGCAGAAGATACTTTGTGTAAGATTACAATGGCCTTTGTGCAAGGTTTTGTGGTCTTTTTTGTTGTTGTTATCAGGCATACAAACATGATAACCCTCTCTTCATGGCCTTCTCTGGCTCTGTTTGTTATTTTCTTAGCATTAGTGACTCTATTTTGATTCTGACAACTTTCTCTTGACTTTTGAGAATCACTGCTGAAGATACTGAATATGTATTTTGGATGCATCATTTGAACTTTAATTAAAGGGCTCAGCTTCTAATGTAGCCTTTAAATGTGCCCATATTTTCACCAAGAACTATGTGGTGAATTAATTATTGATTAGTGAACCATTCAGATTATGAGATAAAGAACACTGGGCATAGTGTCCTAGGGTCTGACTTAAACCTTTTTTGTTTTTTTTAACTGGTCAAGCATTATTAAATAAATCACTTGCTTTCCCTAGAACTCAGTTATCTCTATACAAACAAGACTATCTCAATGGATTGCTGTGAGGGTTGAAAATGTATACAAAAGCACCTAACAGGCTGTCTGGCATAGTACTGGTACTTAGTATATGTGCATTCATTTGCTGTAGGACAATCTTTTATTCTGGAACCAACTTTAGATCTTATCTGACTCTAAATATCACTGAACTGTAGTTTCTTCATCTATAGTGTGGTAATTCCTAAGCTACCTCAGAGAGTTTTTGTAAGGATTAAGTGAAATAATGTAAATGAAACCTGCGGATAACATAGAATTAAAGGGAGGTGATAACAGCTAATTTTACAAAGGCTTAGTATGTCCAGGTCCTATACTAATCATCTTAGAGGCATGATCTTATTAAATCATTCCAATGATCCTATCAAAGTGACACCATTATTACTTCCAATATTTAGATGTTAAAACTGAGTTCTACATCTTGAAAACAATAAAGACAAGATACAAAACCAGAATAAATGCATAGCCAGCACTCTTAACTATTATACGAACCAGCCTCCCCTGCATAGGAAGCAAGTAGAAAAGAGGATCTTCGATTTGCTGTTGAACATTTTAAAATATTCCCCAGAGACAATGGGTCAGACTTCTTCAAGCCAAGCTCCAACTTCCATTCCACTCTTGGTACACAAGAGCTTGATGCCTCATCCATCATTTCCTTTTTAATAACACCCTCCCATTCATCTACTTTTCCTTCTTCACACCCCCTGGCATGTTGACAGTGGCTGGAGTTTCCCATTAAAGCAGTCATTCTTGTAGAAAAGGGAGCTGACATGATTAATGTCATTCAGTGACTAAAGCCAGCATTATGCATCTCTGCACTCAGGTAATTGGAAGAATGGCATGTCCCAAATATATGTGGAATCCTTTCCAAAAGTTTACTGTAAAATAAATAGATCCTATTCTACCATTTCAGGCTTTCTTTCATATGTATTATGGTTCAGGGAATGCTATTATCTAGAATCAGAGAATGTTAAAATGGCCAATGGTATTTGAAATTGTCTAGTCATTTAATGGGCAGAAAGAAATAAGATTCAGAGAGGGAGAGTAACTTGCCCAAGGTCATTCAGATATTTCAGTGCAACAGGCAAGATAAGAATATGCTTCTCATAATTTCACCTGTTGCCTCCCTGATTTTTCATTATAAATCTTATTCAGCTATTTCTCCATCTGCCTCCACTGGGATGAGAAATGAGGTTGAATTGACTTCCATAAGTGAGTTCTCCATTTCACCCTAGAGTGAAGCTCCTTAGGTATCTTGCTGATAGAATATTTAATAAGTATCTCTTTTAAAAAAGACTCGCTCCTTTCCATGCCCAACATCTTTCTGCTGGTCCCCTGTGAACAGACCATTCCAACTGGCTCCAGAATCTCTCTCTGCCTCACTGCTCCACTGCATTCTTTAACTTTCTCCTTCCAAAGGCACAAGACAGTAACATTCCCTGAATTTAGAGTGAAAAATAGGAACTATCTGGGCTATTGGACAAAATGACAAGCAGGAGAAAAAGGCCCCTCTGTCATACATGCTTTTTCAGAAACAAAGTAAAAAATTATCCTTTCATTTACCTGGGAATGAAATTCACAAAGTAGACAGAGTCCTTTAAGGCCCCTCCTGTCTAGTCTTTTAAAATATAGTTTTATTCCATGAAATTAAAGTAGAAAGCAAACAAACAATCCAAGGACTCTACATTTACCATGTTGACCTCTATACATATATCATTGTGTGTTTTCATGCTTAGGTTACTATTCGACTTTGGACAAATGACTTCACCTCTTTCATCTGTACCCTGTTGAAGAAAGACTTGATATTGTCCAACCTCCCTTATGTTCCAATAAGTTAAAACTGTATGTGTTAACATATCCTGCAAGTCACAATAACTTTTTCTTCATCAAGATTCAAGTGTTTAAGGAAAAAATAAGAAGAAAAGATGAGATGAGGGTGAGAGGAAGGAGATGACAAGGACGAAAAGAAAAGACATAATTCCACAGTAACTGGGTAAAAGCCAAGGTAAAGAGTCACTATTTTCCATGGTGAATTCTTTCGTCCTTCAAAAAATCAACTAGCCTTCAATTTTATACTCCTGAGATGGGTCAGTTTGAGCTGAACCAGGAGGACATATTTCGACTTAATATATGCATGACTGTACTAGTTCATTTTTACACTGCTGATAAAGACATACCCGAGACTGTATAATTTACAAAATAAAGAGGTTTAATTGGATTTACAGTTCCACGTGGCTGGGGAAGCCTCACAGTCATGGTGGAAGGCAAGGAGGAGAAAGTCGCATCTTACATGAATGGCAGCAAGCAAAGAGAGAGATGGTGCAAGGGAACTCCTTTTGATAAAACCATCAGCTCTCCTGAGACTTATGTACTATCAAGAGAACAGCAAAAGAAAGAGCCACCCCCATGTTCTTCCCAAGAAACGTGGGAATTACGTCCCACCGGGTTCTTCCCAAGAAACCTGGGAATTGTGGGAGTTATAATTCAAGATGAGATTTGGGTGGAGACACAGCCAAACCGTATCAACTGCTTTTCTATTTTTCACAGATATCCAGGGCAGAAATTGGATACCCCAAGGAACAAGCCATCCCTGATCAAAAAAATAACCAAGCAGAAATTAAGGTGGTGTTTTACAAGATATATTCAGCAGAAATTTGTTATTTCAAGAGCTAATTCTTAGTGCTATTCAGGGAATGCATCACTTGGTGGTTTATGAGTCTATGAGTCTTTGATTTCTAAGAATATGTAATTCCTTAAATCTATAATCTTATGATTCTGTAATATGGTTCTATGTGCTGTGTCCCACCTACTGTGCACCAAATCCAATTCAGTTTTCATTATGTTACATTTTGTTTTGTTTCCTGCAACCCTTAACTGAAGAATACTAAAGTGCATTCTTCAGTTAAGGGTTGCAGGAAACAAAACAAAATGTAACATAATGAAAACTGAATTGGATTTGGTACTTGGTTTTGATTTCATGTTTGAAAACAAAATAATAGACACAAAAAAGCTAAACTTTATTAAATTCTTAGTTCATATGCAATATATGTCCATGCATTACTGACTGAATTATGTCATTGATTATAACAACTCCTTAAAGTTAATGCTACTGCACTGTTATCCTCTCTTTATAATGACATCCTGAACATTATGTAGATGACAGAGTTCAGTAGAGATGAAGAGAATGATAGAGAGCTCTAGAATAATACTTTTAAATCACATTCTCTTCAACTTTACCTTCACAGTTCTGCTTATGAGAAGCATTATAGCACAAATAAAGGCCTTAGCATGAATTTAAACTTGTGTTCTTCTGCTAATTAAGTAGCAACCTTGATAATGATTTTACCTGTTCGAACCTCAGTTTCCCCATCTGTGATTTGGAAATAAGCATATACTCATATTTGGAACTATCATAAAAATTCATCAAGATAATAGAAATCAAAGTCAATAGTATGTTGCAGACTATTATTTCAAACTAATATGCTGCTACAATGCTATTGCCATATATTTATGGCTTAATAATATCTGATTCCATTTTTTTTGTTTGGGGTTGCACTGGTACATTTTATATATATATAGAGAGAGTACAGGCATGACAATAGAGGCAGGTTGCTGCCTCCATCCCCCCATCACTATATCTGGCATTTCTCCCCATGTTATCCCTCCCCAACCTCCCTACCCACCACTGTCCCTCCCCTAGTTCTCCCCTACAGACCTCAGTGTGTGATGCTCCCCTCCCTGTGTCCATGTGCTCTCATTCTTTGACTCCCGCCTATGAGTGAGAACATGCAGTGTTTGATTTTCTATTCTTTTGTCAGTTTGCTGAGAATGATGGTTTCCAGATTCGTCCATGTCCCTACAAGGACATGAACTGATCGTTTTTTATGGCTGCATAGTATTCCATGGTGTATATGTGCCACATTTTCCTAGTCCAGTCTATCATCAATGGGAATTTGGGTTGGTTCCAGGTCTTTGCTGTTGTAAACAGTGCTGCAGTGAACACATGTGTGCATGTGTCTTTGTAATAGAACAATTTATAATCCTTTGAGTATGTACCCAGTAATGGGATTGCTGGGTCAAATGGGATTTCTATTTCTAAGTCCTTGAGGAATCTCCACACTGTCTTCCACAATGGTTGAACTAATTTACACTTCTACCAACAGTGTAAAAGTGCCCCTATTTCTCCACATCCTCTCCGGCATCTGTTGTCTCCAGATTTTTTAATGATCGCCATTCTAATGGGCATGAGATGGTATCTCAATGTAGTTTTGATTTGCATTTCTCTAATGACCAGTGATGATGAGCATTTTTTCATATGTTTGTTGGCCTCATATATGTCTCCTTTTGAAAAGTGTCTGTTCATATCTTTCTCCTACTTTTGAATGAATTTTTTTTTTTTTTTGTAAATCTGTTTTAGCTCTTTCTGGATATTAGCCCTTTGTCACATGGGTAGATTGCAACAATTTTTTCCCATTCAGTTGGTTGCTGGTTCACTCTAATGATTGTTTCTTTTGCTGTACAGAAGCTCTGGAGTTTAATTAGATCCCATTTGTCTATTTTGGTTTTTTTTTTTTTTTGCCAATGCTTTTGGTGTTTTAGTCATGAAGTCCTTGCCTATGCCTATGTCCTGAATGGTTTTCCCTAGGTTTTATTCTAGAGTTTTTACAGTGTTAAGTCTTATGTTTAAGTATTTAATTCATGTGAAGTTAATTTTAGTGTAAGGTGTCAAGAAGGGGTCCAGTTTCTGTTTTCTGCACAAGGCTAGCCAGTTTTCCCAACACCATTTTTAAACAGGGAATCCTTTCCCCATTGCTTGTTTTTGTGAGGTTTCTGAAAGTTCAGATGGTTGTAGATGTGTGGCATTGTCTCCAAGGCCTCTGTTCTGTTCCACTGGTCTATATCTCTGTTTTGGTACCAGTACCATGCTGTTTTGATTACTGTAGCTTTGTAGTATAGTTTGAAGTCAGGTAGCGTGAGCCTCCAGCTTTGTTCTTTTTGCTTAGAATTGACTTGGCTATGCAGGCTCTCTTTTGGTTCCATATGAAATTTAAGGTGTTTTTTTCCAGTTCTGTAAAGAAAGTCATTGGTAGCTTGATGAGGATAGCATTGAATCTACAAATTACTTTGGGCAGCATAGCCATTTTCACGATACTGACTCTACCTAACCATGAGCATGGAATGTTTCTCCGTCTGTTTGTGTTTTCTCTTATTTCATTGAGCAGTGATTTGTAGTTCTCCTTGAAGAGGTCCTTCATATCCCTTGTTAGTTGTATTCCTAGGTATTTTATTCTTTTTGTAGCAATTGTGGATGGGAGTTTGTTCATGATTTGGCTCTCTGTTAGTCTGTTATTGGTGTATAGAAATGCTTGTAATTTCTGCACATTGATTTTGCATCCTGAGGCTTTGCTGAAGTTGTTTATCATTTTAAGGAGATTTTGGCCTAAGATGATGGGATCTTCTAAATATACAATCATGTCATCTGCAAATAGAGACAATTTGACTTCCTCCTTTCCTAATTGAATACCCTTTATTTTTTTTTCTTGCTTAATTGCCCTGACTAGAACTTCCAATACTATATTGAATAGGAGTGGTGAGAGAGGGCATCCTTGTCTAGTGCCAGATTTCAAAGGGAATGCTTCCAGTTTTTGCCCATTCAGTGTGATATTGGCCAGAGATTTGTCATAAATAGCTTTTATTATTTTGAGATATGTTCCTTCAATACTTAGTTTATTGAGAGTTTTTATCATAAATGGCTAGTGAATTTTGTCAAAGGCCTTCTCTGCATCTATTGAGATAATCATGTGATTTTTGTCTTTGGTTCTGTTTATGTGGTGGATTACATTTATAGACTTGTGTATGTTGAACCAGCCTTGCATCCTCAGAATGAAGCCTACTTGATAATGATGCATAAGCTTTTTGATGTGCTGCTGCAATCAGTTTGCCAGTATTTTATTGAAGATTTTTGCATCTATGTTCATCATGGGTATTGGCCTGAAGTTTTTTGTTGTTGTTGTTGAGTCTCTGCCGGGCTTTGGTATCAGGATGATTTTGGTCTCATAAAATGATTTAGGAAGGATTTCCTCTTTTTGTAATGTTTGGAATAGTTTCAGAAGGAATGGTGCCAGCTCCTCTTTGTACATCTGGTAGAATTCAGCTGTGAACCTGTCTGGACCTGGGCTTTTTTTGGTTGGTAGGCTATTAATTGCTGCCTCAACTTCTGCCCTTGTTATTTCTTGTCCTCTAGCTTTTGAGTTTTTTTGATCTTGCTCCTCTAGCTCTTTCAATTTTGATGATAGGGTGTCAATAGACAAATGGGATCACATCAAGTTAAAAAGCTTCTGGACAGCAAAGGATGCAATTAACAAAGTGAACAGACAACCCACAGAATGAGGGAGAATATTTGCAAATTCTCTCTGACAAAAAAAATTGAATAACTAGAATATGTAAGGAGCTCAAATAACTCTATAGAAAAAATCTCATAACCAATTGAATATTGGGCAAAAGATTTGAATGGACATTTCTCAAAAGAAGACATGAATGGAAACAGGTTTATGAAAAGGGACTCAATATCATTAATCATTAGAGAAATGCAAATCAAATCTATAAGGAGATATCATCTCACCCCAGTTAAAATGACTTGTATTGAAAAGATAGGCAAGAACAAATGCTGGCAAGAATGTGGAGAAAGGGAACACTTGGGCACAGTTGGTGGTAATGTAAATTAGTTAAACCACCATGAAGAACAGTTTGGAGGTTCCTCAACAAACTAAAAATTGAGCTACCATATAACCCAGCAATCCCACTCAGGGAATGTACCCCAAATAAAGGAAATCAGTATATCAAAGACATACCTGCACTTCTGTGTTTTTGCAGCACTGTTCACAATAGTCAAGACTTGGAAGCAATCTCAAGTGCCCATCAACAGATGAATGGATAAAGAAAATGTGGTGTACAGAGAACTATTTAGCCATAAAAAAGTGAGATCTAGTAATTTGCAACAACATGGATGGAACTGGAGATCATTATGTCAAGTTAAATAAGCCAGGCACAGAAAGACAAACATCACATATTCCCACTTATTTGTGAGATCTAAAAATCAAAACAGTTGAACTCAGACATAAAGAGGAAAAGGATATTTACCAGAGGCTGGGAAGGGTAGTGTGGGTTTGGGGGAAAGGTAGGGATGTTTAATGGGTGCAAAAAGAAAAAGAGAAAGAATGAATAAGATCTACTGTTTCATAGCACAATGGGGTGACTATAATCAATAATAACCTAATTGTACACTTAAAAATAAAGAGTATAATGGTATTTTTGTAACTCAAAGGATAAATGCTTGAGGGGATGGATATCCTATTTTCCATGATGTACTTACTTCGCATTATATGCCTATATCTAAACTTCTCATGTACCCCATAAGTATATACGCCTACTATGTATGCCCCAAAAATAAATTCTGAACATAATCATTCTTTACTCAAAAAAAAAAAAAAAAGAAAGAAAGAAAAAGAAAAAAAGCTGACAAATAGAGAATAGGTCATCCTTTGAGAGATGATGAATCTTTAGTCACTGAAGTTTCAGGGTCAAGATTACGACTAATTTGTGAGGATATTGTAAGAAAAAATTCACTCTCCTGGATTCATTAAAACTGCAATGTTCTATGAGGCATTCTTACAGTTTCTGAAGCTGTTTCCATTCAACATTATCTAATTAATTCAAACAAACAAACGAAGTAATGGAAATTCTTTATTCAGCTTAAGAGTATATACATTAAACAAATTGTTTTGAAATTTTGGGGACTTGGGTCCTTAAAGGACCTATAAAGTTGTAGGTAATACTACTGTAAAAATTTTAAGTGCTAGATTGAAATATGGAGACCAAGATTTCTTCAAATTATGAAACACTATGATTTCTTCATATAGAATTTATTAGAATATTTTATAAAGTTTAAGAAAAATTTTATTGGTTCACCTATAAGGGTCATGTTGTACCCAAGGCAAAGTCATAAAAATATAGGCTGTGTATTACTAGGCCAAAAATACTTTTATAATGTATTCATGAAAATACTGTTGTTGATGATTACAATGATGATGATTAAAAGGATTGAATATTTATCCCACACAGTATGATTAACATTTTGCTTATATAATTTAAATTAAGTTTTATTCCAACCCTAAATACATACTTTGTTATTCTTTTTTTAAGAAATTAGCAAAAAATGTATGGTTTTACACATTTGTAAGTCATTTGACCAAGATAGAGTAAACAAATAGTGAAGAGGCTTTGAACTTAGATATCTTGCCCCGAATATGTCCTGCCCTAGCTTTCAAAAATGACATTCTGACCACATTTCAAATATTCATAGGATTTATACAGAAAAGAGTTAACATTGTGAGCAGTCAGAGGGCATTGGGTCAGATTAAATGGAATAGGCATTCTTTCTATTTTTAATTTTAATGGAAAATAATTGCATATATATATATAGAATACAAAGTGATGTTTTGATAAATGTATGTGTTATAGAATGATTCAATCAAACTAATTAACATATCATTACCTAAGATATTTTTTTTTGTAGGATGAACATTTAAAATCTGCTCTCTTAGCAATTTTGTAACATACATTATTATTAACTATAAAGTTCCCATGCTGTGCAATAGATTTTAAAAACTTATTCCTTCTGTTTAACAACTTTGTACCCTTTGACCAACATCTCCCCAGTCCTCTTCTTAAAAAATGGAATCAGGAGATGGGATCCAAGATGGCTGAATAGGAACAGCTCCGGAGTGCAGTTTCCAGCAAGAACAAAGCAGAGGGTAAGTGCTCACCACATTTCCAAACAAGTTTTCACTGCCCACAGACCAGGAGATTCCCAGGCAGAAAAGCGCCACTAGTTTTCAGCACAGCTGTTGCCACGGGTTGGTGCACAGAAACTGACACAAATCTGGGAGACCATATCAACTGGTGCCTGGAATGCCTGGGTGACAGAGTCACACATTCAAGTCAAAGGGAGGGGACTGAGACAGAGAGCCAGGCAATCTGGCTCAGCAGGTACCACCCCCACAAAACAAGCAATCTGAAATGCTCTGGATTGAAAGTTTCACAGCAAGTGCAGCTGGACCCATGATAGCCCAGCTCAGTGGGTGGAAGGGTGTCCGCCACTACCAAGGCAGTCCGCCAGTACAGAGGCTGTTCACACAGCAGCTGGGCAGAGCCTGCAGCAGCTCAACAATGCCTCTGCTGGGAGACTGTGACTAGACTACAACATGCAGGGCAGGGCATCTATGAAAAAAGGGAGCAGAATGACAGGAACTGATAAATTAAGCTGACCTTCCTAAGACAGAGTAACTGGGAAAAGAGGTGGTTATGAGTTTCTCTGCAGCAGACTTAAAAGTACCTGCCCAGAAGCTCTGCATGGAACAACAGAGCTTCCAGCACAGCACTTGAGCCCCTATAAGGGACAGACTGTCTCCTCAAGCAACTCCCTGACCCCAATATACCCAAAGAGACATCTCATAAAGGAGAGCTCAGACTGACATCTGGCAGGTACCTTCTGGGACAAAGATAACAGAAGAAGAAACCGGCAGTGACCCTTACTGTTCTGCAGCCCCCATGAGTGATCCCCAGGCAAGCAGGGTCTGGAGTGGACCTCCAGCAGTCCTGTAGCAGAGGGACCTGTTAGAAGGAAAACTAAGAAACAAAAAGAAATAGCTACAACATCAACAAAAAGGATGTCCACTCAGACACTCCATCCAAAAGTCACCAACTACAAAGACCACAGGTAGATAAAGCCACTAAGATGGGAAGAAAGCAGTGCAAATAGGATGAAAACACCAAAAAACCAGAACGTCTCTCCTCCTCCAAGGGATCACAACTCCTCACCAGCTAGGGATCAGAGATGGATGGAGAATGAATCTGATGAATTGACAGAAACAGGCTTCAGAAGGTGGGTAATGACAAACTTCTCAGAGCTAAAAGAACATGTTCTAACCCAATGCAAAGAAACTAAGAACCTAGAAAAAAGTTAGATGAGATGCTAACTAGAATAAACAACTTAGAGAAGAATATAACCAACTTGATGGAGCTGAAAAACACAGCACGAGAACTTTGCAAAGCATACACAAGTTTTAATAGCCATATCGACCTAGCAGAAGAAAGGATATCAGAGATAGAAGATCAATTCAATGAAGTAAAATGGAAGGCAAAAATAGGGAAAAGAAATGAACAATAGAGTGAAAAGAAATGAACAAAGCCTCCAATAAATATGGGTTTATGTGAAAAGACCTAATCCACGTTTGATAGGTGTACCTGAATGTGACGGAGAGAGTGAATCCAAGCTGGAAAACACTCTTCAGGTTATTATCCAGGAGAACTTCCCCTACCTAGTAAGACAGGGCAACATTCAAGTCCAGGAAATACAGAGAACACCACAAAGATATTCCTCAAGAAGACCAACCCCAAGGAACATAATCGTCAGATTCACCAGGGTTGAAATGAAGGAAAATTGCTAAGGGCAGCTGGAGAGAAAGATCAGGTTACCCACGAAGGGAAGCCCATCAGACTCACAGTGGATCTCTAGGCAGAAATCCTACAAGCCAGAAGTGAATGGGGGCCAATATTCAACATCTTTAAAGAAAAGAACTTTCAACCTAGAATTTCATATCCAGCCAAACTAAGCTTCATAAGCCAAGGAGAAATAAAATCCTTTACGGACAAGCAATTGCTCAGTTTGTCACCAGCAGTCCTGCCTTACAAGAGCTCCTGAAAGAAGCACTAAACAAGGAAAGGAACAACCAGTATCAACCACTCCAAAAATGGACCAAATGGTAAAGACCATTGACACAATTAAGAAAACGCATCAACTAAAGGGCAAAACATCCAGCTAGCATCAAAATGGCAGGATCAAATTCCCACATAACAATATTAACCTTGACTGTAAATGTGCTAAATGCCCTAATCAAAAGACCCAGACTGGCAAGTTGTATAAAAAGTCAAGACCCAACAATGTGCTGTATTCAAAAAACCCATCTCATGTGCAAGGACATACATAGGTTAAAAATAAAGGGATGGAGGAAGATTTACCAAGCAAATGGAGAGGAAAAAAAAAAAAGCAGGAGTTGTAATCCTAGTATCTGATAAAACGGACTTTAAACCAACAAAGAGCAAAAGAGCAAAAGAAGGGCATTACATAAAGGTAAAAGGATCAATGTAACAAGAAGAGCTAACGAGCACCCAGATACATAAAGCAAGTTCCTAACGACCTACAAAGAAACTTAGACTCCCACACAATAATAACGGAGACTTTAACACTCCACTGTCAATATTAGACAGATCAACGAGACAGAAAAATAGCTAGGATATCCAGAAATTGAACTCAGATCTGGACCAAGCAGACATAATAGGCATCTACAGAACTCTCCACCCCAAATCCACAGAATATACATTCCTCTCAGCACCGCATTGCACCTACTCTAAAATTGACCACATAGTTGGAAGTAAATCACTCCTCAGCAAATGCAAAAGAATGGAAATAATAACAAACAATCTCTCAGACCACAGGGCAATCAAATTAGAACTCAGGATTAAGAAAATAACTCAGAATCACACAACTTCATGGAAACTGAACTCTGACAGATTTAGCTTTGAAATGTTTTACTGTCACATTCAAGTACACCTATAAAACATAGATTAGGTCTTTTCACATAAACTCATATTTATTGGAGGCTTTGTTCATTTCTTTTCACTCTATTGTTCATTACTTTTCACTCTATTGTTCATTTCTTTTCCCTATTTTTGCCTTCCGTTTTACTTCATTGAATTGATCTTCTATCTCTGATATCCCTTCTTCTGCTGGGTCGATATGGCTATTACAACTTGTGTATGCTTTGCAAAGTTCTCGTGCTGTGTTTTTCAGCTCCATCAAGTTGGTTATATTATTCTGTAAGTTGTTTATTCTAGTTAGCATCTCATCTAACTTTTTTCTAGGTTCTTAGTTTCTTTGCATTTGGTTAGAACATGTTCTTTTAGTTCTGAGAAGTTTGTTATTACCCACCTTCTGAAGCCTGTTTCTGTCAATTCATCATATTCATTCTCCATTCATCTCTGATCCCTAGCTGGTGAGGAATTGTGATCCCTTGGAGGAGGAGAGACGTTCTGGTTTTTTGGTGTTTTCATCCTTTTTGCACTGCTTTCTTCCCATCTTAGTGGCTTTATCTACCTGTGGTCTTTGTAGTTGGTGACTTTCGGATGGAGTGTCTGAGTGGACGTCCTTTTTGTTGATGTTGTAGCTATTTCTTTTTGTTTCTTAGTTTTCCTTCTAACAGGTCCCTCTGCTGAAGGACTGCTAGAGGTCCACTCCAGACCCTGCTTGCCTGGGGATCACTCATGGGGGCTGCAGAACAGTAAGGGTCACTGCCAGTTTCTTCTTCTGTTATCTTTGTCCCAGAAGGTACCTGCTAGATGTCAGTCTGAGCTCTCCTTTATGAGATGTCTCTTTGGGTATATTGGGGTCAGGGAGTTGCTTGAGGAGACAGTCTGTCCCTTATAGGGGCTCAAGTGCTGTGCTGGAAGCTCTGTTGTTCCATGCAGAGCTTCTGGGCAGGTACTTTTAAGTCTGCTGCAGAGAAACTCATAACCACCTTTTTTTTCCCCAGTTACTCTGTCCTGGGAAGGTGGGGCTTTATTTATAAGTTCCTGTCATTCTGCTGCTTTTTTTCAGAGCTGCCTTGCCCAGCGAGGAAGTAGTCTTGTCACAGTCTGCCAGCAGAGGTTTTGCTGTTCTGCCATGGGCTCTGCCCAGCTGCTGTGTGGACTTCCATATGGTTTTGTTTATAGGGGTATAGGTATAACTGCCTCAGTAATGGTGGACTGCCTTGGTAATGGTGGACTGCCTCAGCAATGGCAGACTGCCTCAGTAGTGGTGGACTGCCTTGGTGATGGCGGATGCCCTTCCCCACACAGAGCTGGACCATCCCAGGTCTAGCTGTGCTTGCTGTGAAATTCTTAATCCAGAGTGTTTCAGATTGCTGGTATTTGTGGGGATGGGACCTGCTGAGCCAGATCACCTGGCTCCCTGTTTCAACCCCCTTTTTTTCAGTTGAATGGGTGACTCTCTCTCCCAGGCATTCCAGGTGCCAGTTGAAAAGACTGCCCAGATTTGTTTGAGTTTTTGTGTGGAGACTCACTACTCTGGCTAAAACAGCCATGCTGAAGACTCATGGTGCTTTTCAGCCCAAGAATCTCCTGGTCTGTGGCAATAAAAACTCATTTGGAAATGTGGTGATTGCTCATCCTCTACTTTCTTGTTGGGGACTGCACTCCAGAGCTGTTCTTATTTGGCCATCTTTGGTATTCTCTAGTATAGACATTCTTTAGACATTTTCTTTGCAATTACCACAGGATTGTGTTTAATATCCTAAAATTATAGCAATCTAATTTGAATTGGTATCAACTTAGCTTCAATAACATAGAAAACTCTGGTTCTATACAGCTGTAGCCCCTCACCACCACTGTTAAATTATTAATGTCATTCATAAATTTGTTTTTATAAATTATGGGCTCAATATCATAGATTTATAAATTAAATTTATTTTCCTTTTAAATTATGTTGAAAATTAGAATTACAAACCAAAAATACTTTAATGTTGTATTTTATATCTGCTCATCTATTTACCATAATCAAATAATATTTTTTTTATATGTCTTCAAGTTACTCTCTAGTGTTCTTTCATTTCAACCTGAAGGACTTCCTTTAGCATTTCTTATAGAACAAGTCTAGTAGTGTTAAACTCTCTTAGCCTTTGTTGATTAATTTCTCCCTCAGTTTTGAAGGATAGTTTAGTCAGATATAGATAATTTTTTTTCTTACACTACTTTAAATGTATCATCACACAACCTCAAAACCACTATGTTTTTTGTCGAGAAAGCAGCCATTAAACTCATTGAGAGGCCCTTTCATGGGACGAGATATTTAAATACAAGACTGGATCATTTTTTTTCCTGCTAGAAGTTTATTAGGCTTCTTAGATTTGTATATTCATGCTCCTTATCAAATTCAGAAAGGTTTAAAATATAGATCTCATAATATATTCATATACATAAAATATTTATTATCTCTTCTTTCTTCCATTTTTGCTCTCTTCTTCTGGTACTCCTATAATGTTTGTATTGGTTCACTTGCTAGTGTCTCACAGCTCCCTTAGACTATTCTTACTTTTCTTTTTCTTTTATATTCTATCTCTCAGGTTCAATAATTTTGACTGTTTTTTCTGTTGATCACATAATCATTTTGTACTTAGAACACTTTATTTGCAATATAAAGAAAACAATTAGTATTTACAAGGAGTATTCTTGGTAAATTAAATTTTTTTAAATAACAATATCAAATAATATTGAAAGCAATGCATACCTTTATCCCATCTTGAATGCTTGCAAGACATATAAACTCATTATAAATTCTAAGAAGCCCTAGTGTAAATATGTAATTAAAGTTAGCATTTACACATTTATTTGTTGCAGAATTTTGTCCTTTTCTTCTCATTCCTCAAGGAATGTCTATTTAGAATTTCTTGAAACGAAACATGGCTAATTCAGTAATAATCTAACCCTAAGCATCTTATAAAGAGGTTCAAAAAAAGAGCATAGATAGTTTTCTTCTAGAGTAAGTCAAGCTCTATTGAGAAAAAAGAACAAAGATTTAATAATTTAAATATTGTGCTTCCTCACTGCTTGTTTCTTTCTCTATGTGAAATTTTACATTTTGGCCAAGAAGGAAGTTTCATTACAGCCATTGCACCAATACTGACATCTGGTGGTTTCATACTCTTAAGTAGCAGGTCTGACCCAGCAAACTCCCAATGGGAGATGTTGGGCATGAAGGTGGATGGATGATTAATTGGGGTCACCTAGAGGCTGTGCTTGCCATATGCATTTTCTTCTCAGCCTCCACATACAAAATCTGTGGATGTAATAGCAGAAGAACCATTCTCTATATTCTTTATTCTCACCTGATGGTTTACTCTGTGATCTCACCCTTGTCACCCATGGGATGAATTATCCAGAATAACTAATTTCACAGCCAGTAAATTACAGACATAGCCATCAAATCTCCATCTCATTAGGGAAGGTTAATTTAAGTAGACAATCAACAAAAATACAGGGGAAAAACCCAGCTTGAAAAGAAGAGGTCTCTACATCTAGGGCACACAATGAATTCACAACCTCAACATATGGCATCACCAGAGAAAACACTTTAAAAAAAAAAAAAGAAAGAAAAGACAATTGACTCATTGTGATTTCCTCTGATGAATGGTGAATTTCCAATTAGCATTTTAATTATTCAATCCAGACTTTCAGCTGTCTTCAAGATAACAACAAAACTCAACAGCCGTTTTTATATTAGTTCTGAGAAGGAAACTTGGCCCCTGACTTTGGAGCACCATCACTCAAGTTTAGTCTATCTCTCTCCACATAAGCGACCTGATCAAGTGTTCAACGAAAGCTTTAATCATTTTATTAGCTTGCTGCAGCACTATGTTGTTTAAGTATTCCAGAAAACACCATCTACTGTCTTACTTACCATATGACATTGGACAAGAGTCTAGAAACATTTGGGCCCACAATTAATGATACGAAACAATAAAAATGTTGGGGAAATAATATTGAATGGTCAACTGGCAACCTTCCATTGAGGTTTCCATGATGTCTTCAGTCTGTTTCTTGATATCAGACTATAGACTTTCCGATAGTATAAACATTCAAATGTCTTTTGGCTCACATTATTGCCTTTGCATATCTGAACAATTTAAAAAAGATGAGTTTTATTCATTCTCTGAAGGCCTCATTAAACAAAAATTCCATGGACACTCACAGAACTGATTTCAGTTCTACGTAACTACCATCCATTTCCTCATCTTTCTAAAGCATTCTTTGTTTGATTTTAATGAGTAAAAGACGTTAAAATTACTGAACTGGAAAAGATGATTATATTGTATGCTGCTCATACCAAAGATGAAGAACAGTGTTCAGTTCATATACTCATGAGAGCATACCTGGGAGAGAGTATTTAGGTTGGCAAAGGTTTGTGAAGTTTGTTTCACAAACAATAACTGGGGATAATTAGCTCAGGGCAGGATTGATTAAGAAAGTAAAATCAGGCAGGACAGAAAGACTTGCCAAGATGGCCGCATAGGAGCAGCTCAGGATTGCAGCTCCCAGTGAAAGTGTAGAGGCTGCTGCAGGTGATCCCCAGGAAGCAGGGCCTGGAGTGGACCTCAGCAGTCCTACAGCAGAGAGGCCAGACTGTTAGAAGGCAAACTAAGAAACAGAAATAACTTCATCATCAACATACTAGACGTCCACTCAGAGGCCCAATCTGAAAGTCAGCAACTACAGAGATGACAGGAGGATAAATACACAAAGATAGGAAGAAACCAGTGCAAAAAGGACGAAAACACCCGAAACCAGAACACCTCTCCTCCAACAAGGGATCACAACTCCTGCCCAGCAAGGGAACAAGGCTGGACGGAGATGGAGTGTGACGAAATGACTGAATCAGGCTTCAGAAGGTGAGTAATAAGAAACTTCTGTGAGCTAAAAGAACATGTTCTAACCCAATGCAAAGAAACTAAGAACCTTGAAAAAAGATTTGAAGAAATGCTAACGAGAATGGACAACTTAGAGAGGACTATAAGTGAATTGATGGAACTGAAAAACACAACACGAGAACTTCGCGAAGCAT